>JAVTVY010010764.1:0-53945 GCA_036873755.1 Hanleya hanleyi
GGTTGACGGGAGGTCGTGAGGCTAACGAGAGGTCATGAGGCTGAAGAGATGTAAAACTGACGAGGGGTCGTGAGGCTGACGAGAGGGATGAGACTGACAAGAGGCCGCGAAACTAAAGAGTGGTCGTGAAGCTGACGGGAGGTGTTGATGCTGACTAGAGGTTGTGAGGCTTACGGAGGTGGTAGACTGACGAGAGGTCGTGAGTCTGACGGAGGTCGGTATAGCTGACGAGAGTTCTTGAGCCTTACGAAAGATCGTGGGGCTAACATGAAGTCTTGAGGCTGAATAAATGTCATGAGACTGAATGGAGGTCGTGACGCTGGCAAGATGCAGTGGGGCTGCAAAGAGGTTAAGGTGATGAGGCTGACGAGAGATCGTGTATTATATTTATGAGTGATCGTCAATGGCTGATGACAGTTCTCTTACTTTCTTCAATTTCAGGATTTCTGCGGGGACGCAGGATGGCCACAGTTGTCTCATAGCCCAATATTTCCATATTCGAAGCTAGAAATAGACAAAGCAGGTAATTATCACATGGAACGGAAGAGATCAATTGGCTGACGGCAGGTCGTGAGGCGGACGAATGTTGTAATACCGAGGAACAGTCGTAAGGCAGACGAGAGGTCGTGAGACTGACGGGAGGTATGAGGCTGACGAAAGGCCTTGAAGAATGATCATGAGGCTGATGAGAGGTCGTGAAGCTGAAAAGAGGTCGAGAGGTTGATGGAAGGCCTTGATGCTGATGAGAGGGTGTAAGGCTGACGGAGGTCGTTAGATTGACAAAAAGTCGCGAGCCTGACGAGTGATCGTGAGGCCGACAAAATGTCGCGAGGCTGACGAGATGTCATGGGGCTAACGAGAGGTCATGAGACTGATGGGAATTCGCGATGCCGGCGAGAGATCGTGAGACTGAATAGAGCTGGTTGGGATGAGGAGCGGTCGAGAGACTGCCGAAAGATCGTGAGGCTGATAAGAGACCTGAGGCTTACAAGATGCCGTGAGGCTGACAAAAGACCATGTGGCTAGCAAGAGGCCTCTTGCTAGCCACACGGTCTTTTGTCAGCCTCACGAGATATGGCAATTAGCTCAACCAGAAGTGGATATTTCTCTAACGAAATATTTTGGTAAGAGCTTGTTAGGTAAAAGGTGATGGTACGATAAGGCGGGATTTTGTAGCGGCAAGAGAAACTATAAGTAAATAATATGTGAAAGTGTTAGTGCGATTGCGTTATGATTATAATTATGACATGAAACTGAAATTCACAGCTTGTGCTATTTCGTGAAAAAAGGGTCTAAATCGAGTCCTTCAGACACGCATTTAGACGCGAAGGACCCCTTGGACCAAAACGCCATTTAACCTGGTGTTGTGCGGTAACATTATATCCCCACTGCTGGAAAATCTTTTTGGTCCAAGGAGTCCTTCATACCAAAAAATGAAAAGTTATGAATCATAACGTTTGAATTTTTCATAAGTAGATTAAAGTGACAAAATAGCCTGTTATAGTTGTTCGTATGTCGTGGTGTAGTGAATACGCACGTTGGATCACAAGCGCCTCGAACTTTTCTTTTACCGAGTTCGAATCCCAGGAGGGCAACATGTGTGACGTCAACAAGTTATTTTAATCATTCTCATGTTGTTGTTTTTTAAATTGCTTTCAGTATATCTGAAATAAGATTTTAGGCTATCAATATGAACCAATTAAAAGTAAAATAAACATTGTTTACCGATGACACTCTACCGCGTGGACATTATATATTGTTTACCGACGACCCGATACCGTGTGGACATTACGGGCTAGTCAAACTTTGAAATCGAACGATCAGTCGCTACCCGTTACAATATATTGGCAATATATTCGCCTAAATTGTGTATTTATTCTCCAATATGTGCATGTAAAATCGACTGCAACGTGGTGAAATAATAACGCCATCATATGGCCTTTTTTCATCGTAACATTTAGTCCGTTGATTGACAGTTGACGCCGAGGACAAGTTGTACATGCATTGGGATTGACAGATGGCGGCAAGAAATGTACATTCCTATGGGTCGGCTGACTGTGGGCAAAAACCCCGCCTTACCATACCATCTCCTTTATTTCAAACATAAAAAATCGTACAAGTGGGTTGACTTTACACACAATATACTTATTATACTTATACTATAATATAAATTATCGTCAATGACTGATGAGAATGCCCTTACTTCTTTCAATTTCTGGATTTTCGCGGGGTCGTAGGATGGCTACTGGTGTCTCATATCCCAAGATTTCCATATTAGAAGCTAAATATAAACAGAACAGGAAATGAGCACACGGAATTCTGCATATTTGCTCACATGATTATTCTATGAATCAGATCAAGTTTCCAACAGGAATTATACAATGAAGATAAAACAATATTACTCCGACGAATTCACAATACATTGATTATAATAACTCATAATTAATACAATAACGCCGTGTTCGTTTCCGTTCATCAGTATTTGTTTTTCCAGGAAATTAGAAGAATTGCCAGCAAATCTATAACATGTAAATATAGAATATATTTCAAATGTCGAGGGTGATATATACATAAGTTTAACTATACCGTTGTTGGAGTTCTCGGCTATAAAAGACAGGGTGGCCAGGTCCTCATATACGCCAAACATGGTCGACGCTGAAATTACGATAAATAAGCAATTTACAGAACTATCCAATTTCCATTGACGTAATTTTAAAATAATGACCTTATTCTCTATTATTATTATTATAGATCCAAGCCAGTATGACTGGAATCCTATTATTATCAGTATTTTATATTTTTCGCCAAATTTTGCGCGTTTTGTTTCTTCGATCCCACTTGAAAGATTGAATTTGAAACTTTATTTCATAACAAGGACGTGACGAATCTGGTACTTTACCCCAATAGAAATCAATATGTCCAAAGTCCTGGTGGTCATCTTGGATTGATGAAATTTTAAATTTTAAACTAAATCTTCTGGTCTCAAACTGCTGACCCGATCGATGCCAAACTTATTAATCAGTATCGAATCTACTGGGCCTTTATGCGAAAATTTGTTGCGTAAAACAATATGGTCTCCATGGAAAAATTACAATTGTCCTCTTTTTTAACTATCGGAAGCGTTGAAATATCATAAATGTAGGTAGGTATTGGATGATGTGCAGTCATGAGAATAATATCCGGAACTCGTAGTGTGTATGGACGGACTAACTGTACGGCCTGATGTGATCATATACTTACATCGTAGTGTGTATGGACGGACTAACTGTACGGCCTGATGTGATGATATACTTACATCGTTGTGTATATGGACGAACGAGCTGTAGGGCCTGATGTGATGATATACTCATATCGTTGTGTGGCGGGCGAACTGTACGAACTGATATGATGATATACTCATATCGTTGTGTTTATGGACGAACGAACTGTACGGCCTGATGTGATGATATGCTCACATCGTTGTGTATATGGACGGACGAACTGTACGGCCTGATGTGATGATATACTCACATCGTTGTGTTTATGGACGAACGAACTGTAAGCCCTGATGTGATGATATACTTACATCGTTGTGTATATGGACGAACGAGCTGTAGGGCCTGATGTGATGATATACTCACATCGTTGTATTTATGGACGAACGAACTGTACGGCCTGGTGTGATGATATACTTACATCGTTGTGTGTATGGACGGACTAACTGTACGGCCTGATGTGATGATATACTCACATCGTTGTGTATATGGACGGACTAACTGTACGGCCTGATGTGATGATATACTTACATCATTGTGTGTATGGACGGACTAACTGTACGGCCTGATGTGATGATATACTCACATCGTTGTGTGTATGGACGGACTAACTGTACGGCCTGATGTGATGATATACTCACATCGTTGTGTATATGGACGGACTAACTGTACGGCCTGATGTGATGATATACTTGCATCGTTGTGTTTATGGACGAACGAACTGTACGGCCTGATGTGATGATATACTTACATCGTTGTGTATATGGACGAACGAGCTGTAGGGCCTGATGTGATGATATACTCATATCGTTGTGTGGCGGGCGAACTGTACGAACTGATATGATGATATACTCATATCGTTGTGTTTATGGACGAACGAACTGTACGGCCTGATGTGATGATATGCTCACATCGTTGTGTATATGGACGGACGAACTGTACGGCCTGATGTGATGATATGCTCACATCGTTGTGTATATGGACGAACGAACTGTACGGCCTGATGTGATGATATACTCACATCGTTGTGTATATGGACGGACGAACTGTACGGCCTGATGTGATGATATACTCACATCGTTGTCTATATGGACGGACGAACTGTGCGGACTGATGCGATGATATACTCACATCGTTGTGTGTATGGACGGACGAACTGTACGGCCTGATGTGATGGTTGGATTCCATTGTATACATGAGCAGAGGCTGAAATTAAAAGGGTTTTTTCAAGTTATTCTGTCTGCTACAATTTAGGCACATTACATGTTCTTTTACTTTGAGTATCAAATCGTGGCACAGAATATCTGGAAGATCCGCCTTCAGCATTTGACTCTTCGGGCTAAATCAATACAGACCTCCCAAGCAAACTGAAATCGACGGTGTAGTGACGTTCGCGGTAAACATATTAGGGCCATCCCGCTCTCTAAAATGGGGGGTAAAAAAGGTCGTTTTTGCTCAATAACTTTTGATTCCTTCTTACCAATGCTTCAAAGCTTCAGGTGCATTAATTTATATATTGTTCCATGTCCTAAAATTAATTTGCCGTTTGAACAACGCGCCTGATGTTTAAACAGCGCGACAGATGTTTGGCCTATTCTTATGCAAATTAGCTAGATGACAATTTATTTTTTACTACCATTTGATGCGAATATATATGCCTGTGTGCGCCCCAAGAGGATTTTGTTGAATTCATTATGTAAACTGACTTACTGAGCAAAAACGACCTTTCTCCATTAGTAGAGAGCAGGACCGCCCTAACCAGGTAAAGTGGTGGGCGTGCGCAGAGATGTCAATTTGAAATGAACAAGTCCGTCAATCGAGAATGCCCAATGAAAATGCTTCATGTTTGAATTGTTTATATTTGATCAGATTTGGAGTGCGCGTGGGTGTGCATGGATATCTAGACTAAAACAACACCACACGGTGCAGAGTTTCAGACCCTGGATGGGGAATCTTCCAGATATTCCGTCCCAGGATTTGATCCTCAGAGAAATGTTCTCCACTTAATAATAAACATTGAGTGCCATCTGATGTCATGAGATGACGAGCCTTTCTTGTAGCCCAACTTGGAATATTGCTAAAGGATTGCAAAATGAGCATCGCCGAAAAAATAAGATAAAAATCTTAAAATAGCCTATATTAAAACAGCACACTTACGCGGAAATTCTTTAATGAACGACGACTGAATATTGAATGAAATAATGTTCCATAATATTCAAATCCATAAATTGAATTAAATATACATGAAATGAAACGGGATCGAGAAAAGAGTGGATCAGTGCTATTTGAGACTTGAAGCAGGTCTAAGTTCCCAACAGCTCATTCGGTGTAATCCAAGAAATCGTATTTGAATTGAAACTATCGCCATGAAAACGTATAAAATCGTTGTTAAATTCTAATAGTAATAGCCGACATTTGGTGTCGATTCAGCAAATAGATCTTGATTGAAATATGAGTGGACAACAATAATCATACCTCACATTCACACTTACTGGGCACCAATAACCATACCTTACATTCACAACGACTGGACACCAATAACCATACCTTACATTCACAGTGACTGGGCACCAATAACCATACCTTACATTCACAACGACTGGACACCAATAACCATACCTTACATTCACAGTGACTGGGCACCAATAACCATACCTTACATTTCAGCGTGACTGGACACCAATAACCATACCTTACATTCACACTGACTGGACACCAATAACCATACCTTACATTCACACCGACTGGACACCAATAACCATACCTTACATTCACACTGACTGGGCACCCATAACCATACATTACATTCCCAACGACTGGACACCAATAACCATACCTTACATTCACAACGACTGGACACCAATAGTCACACCTTACATTCACACTGACTGAGCACCAATAACCATACCTTACATTCACAACGACTGGACACCAATAATCACACCTTACATTCACACTGACTGGGCACCAATAACCATACCTTACATTCACACTGACTGGGCACCCATAACCATACCTTACATTCCCAACGACTGGACACCAATAACCATACCTTACATTCACAACGACTGGACACCAATAATCACACCTTACATTCACAGTGACTGGGCACCAATAACCATGCCTTCCATTCACAACGACTGGACACCAATAACCATACCTTACATTCACAACGACTGGACACCAATAACCATACCTTACATTCATAACGACTGGACACCAATAACCATACCTTACATTCACAACGACTGGACATCAATAACCATACCTTACATTCACAACGACTGAACACCAATACCCTTACCTTACATTCACAACGACTGGACACCAATAATCACACCTTACATTCACACTGACTGGGCACCAATAACCATAACTTACATTCACAACGACTGGACACCAATAACCATACCTTACATTCACAGTGACTGGACACCAATAACCATACCTTACATTCAGAATGACTGGACGCCAATAACCATACCTTACATTCACACTGACTGGACACCAATAACCATACCTTACATTCACACCGACTGGACACCAATAACCATACTTTACATTCACACTGACTGGGCACCAATAACCATACCTTACATTCACGCTGACTGGGCACCAATAACCATACCTTATATTCACAGTGACTGGACACCAATAGCCATAGCTTACATTCACATTGATTGGACACCAATAGCCATTCCTTACATTCAAAATGGTTCGACACCAAAAACCATATCTTACATACACACTGACTAGACACAAATACCTTACATTCACACCGCCTAGACACCAATAGCCATACCTTACATTCACAATGGTTGGACACCAAAAACCATATCTTACATTCACAAATGACTGGACAGCAATAACCATACCTTACATTCGCACCGACTGGACAACAAAAATCATAACTTACATTCGCAAATGACTGGACAGCAAAAACCATACCTTACAGTCACAATGAATGGACATCAATAACCATGCCCTGCATTCACACTGACACGACACCAATAACCATATCTTACATTCACACTGACTGGACATCAATAACCATACCTTACAGTCACAATGACTGAACATCAATAACCATACCTTACATTCACAATGACTGGACATCAATAACCATACCTTACATTCACACTGACAGGACACCAATAACCATACCTTACATTCACACTGACTGGACATCAATAACCATACCTTACAGTCACAATGACTGAACATCAATAACCATACCTTACATTCACACTGACTGGACATCAATAACCATACCTCACATTCACACTGACTGGACATCAATAACCATACCTTGCATTCACACTGACAGGACACCAATAACCATATCTTACATTCACACTGACTGGACATCAATAACCATACCTTACATTCACAATGACTGGACACCAATGACCATACCTTACATTCACGACATCAATAACCATACCTTACATTCACAGTGGCTGGGCACCGATAACCATACCTTACATTCACACTGACTGGACACCAATGACCATACCTCACATTCACACTGACTGGACACCAATAACCATACCTTACATTCACACTGACTGGACATCAATGACCATACCTTACATTCACACTGACTGGACATCAATGACCATACCTTACATTCACACTGACTGAACATCAATAACCATACCTCACATTCACACTGACTGGACATCAATAACCATACCTTACATTCACACTGACAGGACACCAATAACCACATCTTACATTCACACTGACTGGACATCAATAAACATATCTTACATTCACACTGACTGGACATCAATAACCATGCCTCACATTCACACTGACTGGACATCAATAGCCATACCTTACATTCACAATGACTGGACATCAATAACCATACCTTACATTTACACTGACTGGACATCAATAAACATATCTTACATTCACACTGACTGGACATCAATAACCATGCCTCTCATTCACACTGACTGGACATCAATAACCATACCTTACATTCACAATGACTGGACATCAATAACCATACCTCACATTCACACTGATTGGACATCAATAACCATACCTTACATTCACACTGACTGGACATCAATAACCATATCTCACATTCACACTGACTGGGCATCAATAACCATACCTTACATTCACACTGACTGGACACCAATGACCATACCTTACATTCACAGTCACTGGGCATCAATAACCATGCCTCTCATTCACACTGACTGGACATCAATAACCATACCTTACATTCACACTGACTGGACATTAATAACCATACCTCACATTCACACTGACTGGACATCAATAACCATACCTTACATTCACACTGACTGGACATCAATAACCATACCTTACACTCACACTGACTGGACATCAATAACCATACCTTGCATTCACAATGACTGGACACCAATAACCATACCTTACATTCACACTGACTGGACATCAATAACCATACCTTACATTCACACTGACTGGACATCAATAACCATACCTTACATTCACACTGACTAGGCACCAATAACCATACCTTACAGTCAAACTAACTGGCCATCAATAACCATACCTTACATTCACACTGACTGGACACAAATAACCATACCTTACATTCACACTGACTAGGCACCAATAGCCATACCTTACAGTCACACTGACTGGACATCAATAACCATACCTTACATTCACACTGACTGGACATCAATAACCATACCTTACATTCACACTGACTGGACATCAATAACCATACCTCACAGTCACAATGACTGGACATCAATAACCATACCTTACATTCACACTGACTGGACATCAATAACCATACCTTACATTCACACTGACTGGACATCAATAACCATACCTCACATTCACACTGACTGGACATCAATAGCCATACCTTACATTCACAATGACTGAGCACCAATAACCATATCTTACATTCACACTGACTGGACACCAATAGCCATACCTTACATTCACAATTATTGGGCACCAATAACCATACCTTACATTCACCGTGACTGGACATCAATAACCATACCTTACATTCACAATGACTGAGCACCAATAACCATGCCTTACATTCACACTGACTGGACATCAATGACCATACCTTACATTCACACTGACTGGACATCAATAGCCATACCTTACATTCACAATGACTGAGCACCAATAACCATACCTTACATTCACCGTGACTGGACATCAATAACCATACCTTACATTCACAATGACTGGACATCAATAACCATACCTCACATTCACACTGATTGCACATCAATAACCATACCTTACATTCACACTGACTGGACATCAATAACCATACCTCACATTCACACTGACTGGACATCAATAACCATACCTTACATTCACACTGACTAGACACCAATGACCATACCTTACATTCACACTCACTGGACATCAATAACCATACCTTACATTCACACTGACTGGACATCAATAACCATACCTCACATTCACACTGACTGGACACCAATAGCCATACCTTACATTCACAATGACTGAGCACCAATAACCATATCTTACATTCACACTGACTGGACACCAATAGCCATACCTTACATTCACAATTATTGGGCACCAATAACCACACCTTACATTCACCGTGACTGGACATCAATAACCATACCTTACATTCACAATGACTGAGCACCAATAACCATGCCTTACATTCACACTGACTGGACATCAATGACCATACCTTACATTCACACTGACTGGACATCAATAGCCATACCTTACATTCACAATGACTGAGCGCCAATAACCATACCTTACATTCAGCGTGACTGGACATCAATAACCATACCTCACATTCACACTGACTGGACACCAATAACCATACCTTACATTCACACTGACTGGACATCAATGACCATACCTTACATTCACACTGACTGGGCACCAATAGCCATACCTTACATTCACACTGAATGGGCACCAATAACCATACCCTACATTCACACTGACTGGACATCAATGACCATACCTTACATTCACACTGACTGGACATCAATAACCATACCTTACATTCACACTGACTGGACATCAATAACCATACCTCACATTCACACTGACTGGACATCAATAACCACACCTCACATTCACAATGACTGGACACCAATAACAATACCTTACATTCACACTGACTGGGCACCAATAGCCATACCTTACAATCACACTGACTGGACATCAATAACCATACCTCACATTCACACTGACTGGACATCAATAACCACACCTCACATTCACAATGACTAGACATCAATAATCACACCTCACATTCACACTGACTGGACATCAATAATCATACCTCACATTCATAATGACAGGACATCAATAACCATACCTCACATTCGCACTGACTGGACATCAATGACCATACCTTACATTCACACTGACTGGACATCAATAACCATACCTCACATTCACACTGACTGGACATCAATAACCATACCTTACATTCACACTGACTGGACATCAATAACCATACCTCACATTCACAATGACTGGACATCAATAACCATACCTCACATTCACACTGACTGGACATCAATAACCATACCTCACATTCACACTGACTGGACATCAATAACCATACCTCACATTCACAATGACTGGACATCAATAACCATACCTTACATTCACAATGACTGGACATCAATAACCATACCTTACATTCACAACGACTGAACACCAATACCCTTACCTTACATTCACAACGACTGGACACCAATAATCACACCTTACATTCACACTGACTGGGCACCAATAACCATAACTTACATTCACAACGACTGGACACCAATAACCATACCTTACATTCACAGTGACTGGACACCAATAACCATACCTTACATTCAGAATGACTGGACGCCAATAACCATACCTTACATTCACACTGACTGGACACCAATAACCATACCTTACATTCACACCGACTGGACACCAATAACCATACTTTACATTCACACTGACTGGGCACCAATAACCATACCTTACATTCACGCTGACTGGGCACCAATAACCATACCTTATATTCACAGTGACTGGACACCAATAGCCATAGCTTACATTCACATTGATTGGACACCAATAGCCATTCCTTACATTCAAAATGGTTCGACACCAAAAACCATATCTTACATACACACTGACTAGACACAAATACCTTACATTCACACCGCCTAGACACCAATAGCCATACCTTACATTCACAATGGTTGGACACCAAAAACCATATCTTACATTCACAAATGACTGGACAGCAATAACCATACCTTACATTCGCACCGACTGGACAACAAAAATCATAACTTACATTCGCAAATGACTGGACAGCAAAAACCATACCTTACAGTCACAATGAATGGACATCAATAACCATGCCCTGCATTCACACTGACACGACACCAATAACCATATCTTACATTCACACTGACTGGACATCAATAACCATACCTTACAGTCACAATGACTGAACATCAATAACCATACCTTACATTCACAATGACTGGACATCAATAACCATACCTTACATTCACACTGACAGGACACCAATAACCATACCTTACATTCACACTGACTGGACATCAATAACCATACCTTACAGTCACAATGACTGAACATCAATAACCATACCTTACATTCACACTGACTGGACATCAATAACAATACCTCACATTCACACTGACTGGACATCAATAACCATACCTTGCATTCACACTGACAGGACACCAATAACCATATCTTACATTCACACTGACTGGACATCAATAACCATACCTTACATTCACACTGACTGGACATCAATAACCATACCTCACATTCACACTGACTGGACACCAATAGCCATACCTTACATTCACAATGACTGAGCACCAATAACCATATCTTACATTCACACTGACTGGACACCAATAGCCATACCTTACATTCACAATTATTGGGCACCAATAACCATACCTTACATTCACCGTGACTGGACATCAATAACCATACCTTACATTCACAATGACTGAGCACCAATAACCATGCCTTACATTCACACTGACTGGACATCAATGACCATACCTTACATTCACACTGACTGGACATCAATAGCCATACCTTACATTCACAATGACTGAGCGCCAATAACCATACCTTACATTCAGCGTGACTGGACATCAATAACCATACCTCACATTCACACTGACTGGACACCAATAACCATACCTTACATTCACACTGACTGGACATCAATGACCATACCTTACATTCACACTGACTGGGCACCAATAGCCATACCTTACATTCACACTGAATGGGCACCAATAACCATACCCTACATTCACACTGACTGGACATCAATGACCATACCTTACATTCACACTGACTGGACATCAATAACCATACCTTACATTCACACTGACTGGACATCAATAACCATGCCTCACATTCACACTGACTGGACATCAATAACCACACCTCACATTCACAATGACTGGACACCAATAACAATACCTTACATTCACACTGACTGGGCACCAATAGCCATACCTTACAATCACACTGACTGGACATCAATAACCATACCTCACATTCACACTGACTGGACATCAATAACCATACCTCACATTCACACTGACTGGACATCAATAACCATACCTCACATTCATAATGACTGGACATCAATAACCATACCTCACATTCACACTGACTGGACATCAATGACTATACCTTACATTCACACTGACTGGACATCAATAACCATACCTCACATTCACACTGACTGGACATCAATAACCATACCTTACATTCACACTGACTGGACATCAATAACCATACCTCACATTCACAATGACTGGACATCAATAACCATACCTCACATTCACACTGACTGGACATCAATAACCATACCTCACATTCACACTGACTGGACATCAATAACCATACCTCACATTCACAATGACTGGACATCAATAACCATACCTTACATTCACAATGACTGGACATCAATAACCATACCTTACATTCACAACGACTGAACACCAATAATACCCTTACCTTACATTCACAACGACTGGACACCAATAATCACACCTTACATTCACACTGACTGGACATCAATAACCATACCTTACATTCACAATGACTGGACATCAATAACCATACCTTACATTTACACTGACTGGACATCAATAAACATATCTTACATTCACACTGACTGGACATCAATAACCATGCCTCTCATTCACACTGACTGGACATCAATAACCATACCTTACATTCACAATGACTGGACATCAATAACCATACCTCACATTCACACTGATTGGACATCAATAACCATACCTTACATTCACACTGACTGGACATCAATAACCATATCTCACATTCACACTGACTGGGCATCAATAACCATACCTTACATTCACACTGACTGGACACCAATGACCATACCTTACATTCACAGTCACTGGGCATCAATAACCATGCCTCTCATTCACACTGACTGGACATCAATAACCATACCTTACATTCACACTGACTGGACATCAAATAACCATACCTCACATTCACACTGACTGGACATCAATAACCATACCTTACATTCACACTGACTGGACATCAATAACCATACCTTGCATTCAAATGACTGGACACCAATAACCATACCTCATTCACACTGACTGGACATCAATAACCATACCTTACATTCACACTGACTGGACATCAATAACCATACCTTACATTCACACTGACTAGGCACCAATAACCATACCTTACAGTCACACTAACTGGCCATCAATAACCATACCTTACATTCACACTGACTGGACATCAATGACCATACCTTACATTCACACTCACTGGACATCAATAACCATACCTCACATTCACAATGACTGGACACCAATAACCATACCTTACATTCACACTGACTGGACACAAATAAACATACCTTACATTCACACTGACTAGGCACCAATAACCATACCTTACAGTCACACTGACTGGACATCAATAACCATACCTTACATTCACACTGACTGGACATCAATGACCATACCTTACATTCACACTGACTGGACATCAATAACCACACCTTACATTCACACTGACTGGACATCAATAACCATACCTTACATTCACACTGACTGGACATCAATAACCATACCTTACATTCACACTGACTGGACATCAATAACCATACCTCACATTCCCACTGACTGGACATCAGTAACCATACCTTACATTCACAATGACAGGACACCAATAACCATATCTTACATTCACACTGACTGGACACCAATAGCCATACCTTAAATTCGCAATTATTGGGCACCAATAACCATACCTTACATTCACCGTGACTGGACATCAATAACCATACCTTACATTCACAATGACTGAGCACCAATAACCATACCTTACATTCACACTGACTGGACATCAATGACCATACCTTACATTCACACTGACTGGACATCAATAGCCATACCTTACATTCACAATGACTGAGCACCAATAACCATACCTTACATTCACCGTGACTGGACATCTATAACCATACCTTACATTCACAATGACTGGACATCAATAACCATACCTCACATTCACACTGACTGCACATCAATAACCATACCTTACATTCACACTGACTGGACATCAATAACCATACCTCACATTCACACTGACTGGAGATCAATAACCATACCTTACATTCACACTGACTAGACACCAATGACCATACCTTACATTCACACTCACTGGACATCAATAACCATACCTTACATTCACACTGACTGGACATCAATAACCATACCTCACATTCACACTGACTGGACATCAATAGCCATACCTTACATTCACAATGACTGAGCACCAATAACCATATCTTACATTCACACTGACTGGACACCAATAGCCATACCTTACATTCACAATTATTGGGCACCAATAACCATACCTTACATTCACCGTGACTGGACATCAATAACCATACCTTACATTCACAATGACTGAGCACCAATAACCATGCCTTACATTCACACTGACTGGACATCAATGACCATACCTTACATTCACACTGACTGGACATCAATAGCCATACCTTACATTCACAATGACTGAGCGCCAATAACCATACCTTACATTCAGCGTGACTGGACATCAATAACCATACCTCACATTCACACTGACTGGACACCAATAACCATACCTTACATTCACACTGACTGGACATCAATGACCATACCTTACATTCACACTGACTGGGCACCAATAGCCATACCTTACATTCACACTGAATGGGCACCAATAACCATACCCTACATTCACACTGACTGGACATCAATGACCATACCTTACATTCACACTGACTGGACATCAATAACCATAACTTACATTCACACTGACTGGACATCAATAACCATACCTCACATTCAGACTGACTGGACATCAATAACCATACCTCACATTCACAATGACTGGACACCAATAACAATACCTTACATTCACACTGACTGGGCACCAATAGCCATACCTTACAATCACACTGACTGGACATCAATAACCATACCTCACATTCACACTGACTGGACATCAATAACCATACCTCACATTCACAATGACTAGACATCAATAATCATACCTCACATTCACACTGACTGGACATCAATAACCATACCTCACATTCATAATGACTGGACATCAATAACCATACCTCACATTCACACTGACTGGACATCAATGACCATACCTTACATTCACACTGACTGGACATCAATAACCATACCTCACATTCACACTGACTGGACATCAATAACCATACCTTACATTCACACTGACTGGACATCAATAACCATACCTCACATTCACAATGACTGGACATCAATAACCATACCTCACATTCACACTGACTGGACATCAATAACCATACCTCACATTCACACTGACTGGACATCAATAACCATACCTCACATTCACAATGACTGGACATCAATAACCATACCTTACATTCACAATGACTGGACATCAATAACCATACCTTACATTCACTCTGACTAGACATCAATGACCATACCTTACATTCACAATGACTGGGCACCAATAACCATACCTCACATTCACAATGACTGGACATCAATAACCATACCTTACATTCACAATGACTAGACATCAATAACCATACCTCACATTCACACTGACTGGACATCAATAACCATACCTCACATTCACAATGACTGGACACCAATAACCATACCTTACATTCACAATGACTGGACACCAATAACCATACCTTACATTCACAATATCTGGACACCAATAACCATACCTTACATTCACAATGACTGGACATCAATAACCATACCTTACATTCACACTGACTAGACACCAATAGCCATACCTTACATTCACACTGACTGGACATCAATAACCATACCTTACATTCACACTGATTGGACATCAATGACCAGACCTTACATTCTCAATGTCTGGACACCAATAACCATACCTTACATTCACAATGACAGGACACCAATAACCATACCTTACATTCACAATGACCGGACATCAATAACCATACCTTACATTCACAATGTCTTGACACCAATAATCATGCCTTACATTCACAATTATTGGGCACCAATAACCATACCATACATTCACAATGGACACCAATAACCATAGCTTACATTCACAATGACTGGACACCAATAACCATACCTTGCATTAAAAATGACTGTACACCAATAACCGTGCCATACATTCACATGATGAACTGCCGTCTGATTCAAAATTGGCCCAACTTTGAAAACAAAAGCGCCGAATAACCTACCAATATATGTTGCCGTTAGGGAGCGTGTCAAAAGTTTTGACGCGAACGCGTTCATTTTTGAACAGGAGGTCGTTCATTTCCGCATGCGTCAGGCCGTTCATTTTACACAGCAGCGTCAGAAAATGAACAGTCGAACGTTCATTTTTGAACGTTCATTTTTTTAATGCACTCTAACGTTCATATTCGCACGTTCGTTTTCGCATGTTCATTTTCTCACGCGCGCAAACGGCTGGCGTTTGACGCGAGCAGAAATCCCGATACTAAGAAACGCGCCGGATCAAATCTACTTTCTCATCGCGCGTCATTCCCGTGTTATAGATTTTATTGTAATTTGCCATGTCTTTTGCTTCGTGTGTGTATATATTCAATGCATTCCGTAATCATGTGGAGTGGTATTACCGATGTCGGTGATTTTCTTCAATAAAAAAAAGGGTAAAACTAAAAGTAAAACGTTTTTCTTTTTCTTGTCCCGTCTCCGCTTCAGCGGTTTGTCACCACCTAGATTGATTGAAATTGCAGTTTAAGGGCCGCTTCCCGTACGGATTTCGCAGCCCATCAACTCAATGTTTTATTTTAATTACACGTTACATATCTTAGTTTGTTAAAGATGTTTACAAGTGCTGTATTATCAAATAAACAAATAAGTAAGTAAATAAATAAATATATAAATAAATAAATAAGTAAATAATAATAAATGGGCTGATGGAACCACCTATATATGAGTGTTCGCTTATATAATACTTGACAAGATAAATTAATGACTTCTTTCTTGTTTATTTTCCCCAGTGTTTTACTTGTTTGATGTGGATTTTTACATTTCGTGAATCTCTTCTTCATCCACCAAAAAAATGAGATTCTCGGTCGGGCGATCAAAAGTCATGGTCTACGGCGCTTGCGTCCCGTGGATAGGTTGTTTCGTCATGGACATGTTACTTTAAATGATTCTTCTTTATCAACTTACAAACGTATTCCAGCGATCTGTAATGCCTGGAAATGGTATAATTTTAATAAAGAAGCCGACAGTATGTATTGAAAATGAAGTTCGTGCGCTGGAAATGGGCCCTATAGAGAATACTTTGTATGCGGGAAAGAAGGAAGGGTTTAGGCTCCGCAAAGGATATTTCAATACATTGGTCTATGAAAAATATCCATCTTCTTTTAAGAAATGTTTTGATGTGTTGGTGTTTGAACTGCGTCCTTTTGTTTTATTTAGCCTACAAATGAAGGGGCCCTCACAGGTTGCATAATGACGGGCGCCACATGCGTGATGAAGTCTCCACGTGAATCAATCGGTCCATATATCTTTTTTAAAGAAATGGCTTGATGTGTTGGCAATCAGAACTGTTTTATTCAAGGTTTTTTTTTTTATCATGGAATTAAAACTTTGAACTCCATGGTTTTATTGACAAATAAGAGACCTCACATGGCGGCCTACCTTGAGATATGACGGGAGCTGCATGGCGTCTCTGCGTGATTCAGTCGGGCCATGTCTTTTTATAATGATCATACATGTAGTTTGTAGGCTAAGGGAGCGTGTCAAAATTACGAGCATTTTAAGGAGCTTAATTCACCAACTTGTTCACCCGATTATTGTATCATTCTTTACGATATTCGGTCACATCGGACTTTTAATGACACCAAATCAGTATGGTGATATTTCTCTGTCGAAGTTTAATATTATATAGTTCATCTCGTTTTCTTCCAAAAAAATAATACACGCGCGTTAGTTCCTATATGTCGCTCGTTCTATAATTCCCGGTAAATAATTCCCCAGAATATGCATGAAAGATCCACTTTTATTATATTAAATACATTTATTGAATTTGCTGTAGATAAACGTCAAATCTTTGCCATAGTTGCTTTGAAAGAACGAAAGTACTTCTTCAGAGGAAGTGGGTTATATACCTACGAAAGCTAGTGCAAAATAAATACAGTTAAGTCTCAAAGGTGCTGCCTTTTCGAGTGTTCTGTTTTTGTTTTGTTTTTTGTTTTCGTTCTAATAAGAGTCGACACGATAGCCGTAATGTGAGCCCTTCAGCGAATTCTGACCGCTATCATACATACTAATTTGAACGTCCAAAAAAGAATGTTCTTTTTCTGACGTTCATTTTTCTGACGGGGTAGTGTTCATTTTCTGACTGTCGAACGTTCGTTTGCTGGAAGAAAAAGAACGAGTACCTGTTCATTTTCTGACGCATTCTTTTAGTTTGAACGTCAAAACTTTTGACACGCTCCCTTACCTACAATCATAAATGTCCATTACTTGTTCATGTTAGTCGGAGTAACATCCATTTTTACTTACATGGACGATGATGGATATTTCTCCTTCTTTGCCTTATCGACAATATGGCTACGACTGAAGATATCACCAATGCCAGAATGGCTATAGCCAAAGTGACTAAGACCATAGCTGATGGTATCTGTATCATATCTGTTGGTTTAATAAACGAGAAGAATAACATGCAATTATTAATATCTAAACCGGTTATACATTTAGCGCGACGAAAATGTGGGGAGTTATGCATCATATACCATGTATTTCGACTGGCTGCAGGGAGATAGTTTAGTAGTGTCGTCAAAAAATTAACTTAACGGTCTAGGCATGTAAAAAAGAATAGTCGAATTAAATTTTAACACATATAAATGTGGAGACCGGGGATGAATATTTACGAAAGTAAGGCAATAACAAATGAACAAAAAAGATACTATGAAAAAGACCTGTGCATATGTGAAAGAAATTGACATCTTCTCAACACGCTCGATATCACTAGACGGAATACAAAAGAATCAGAAGTATTGGAGGGCGAAAAAAGAATATAATAATACTGGAAAACTCCTGGTCTCGATGGATTTCCATCTGATTGTTTTGTTTTGTTTTGTTTTTTTGTTTTTTTTTAAATATATAGGCAAGTCTGTATTGAGCACTATAACAGCGGTACAAGCGACGGGGGCGGTGTAATAACCTGCGTTCCAAACCCAGGTACACCTATAAATCTTTTAAAGAATTGAAAGATCCATAAATTCATTGAACGTTATTTAGAAACTTGTATCATCCGGTAGTTCAAACGGAATAAAATCACTTTTGGATAAAGTAATAAGCGAACATTGAAAAAAAAAATCGCCCAGGGAAGGTATGCAGGAGAAAATATTAGATTTACCTATGCCTTGATGCCTATTACTGGACTCCCGATTTTGTTTCCAAAACGAAATTTTGAAAAAAAATATAACTCTGGAGTTTCAATTAATTGTCGGGCTAAAACCTTTTGCTAGTTGTTGTATGCCATAGGTAAACGTGATGATGATCTATGTTTTCATTGTAATGCCGAACAAGAAGCTGTTATCCGTCAATTTGGGGGTCTTTGCAAGAGTGGTTTAAGAGTATGGTAAAGTTGCAAGTTCAGAACATCACAATTGTATGTATGTATACAATGATTTCTTTAGTTTTTTATTTGTTAGTCTGTGACTGATAGTCTAAAACATTAAAGATTTGAGATGTATGAATGTGTCGCCCTAACTATCCACCAATATTTAACCAGAAACGAAATATTATAAATTTCGCAACCACATAAATACGTCACCCAATGAACATTTTATCGTCTGTGTCTGTATTTGTGCGTCCGTGTATATGTACGTATTATCACAATAATAAAAACTTACATATACCAGTAGTGTGATACGTGGAATTTGGAAGAGACTGTTGGACGGTGACCTGGCGTCCAGCATCCGATAGAATTGTAGAGCTGGTAGTGCTCGTGCTGTCTGTAATGAACACACATAAATATTATTTATTCTCAGGAAATAAAATGCCAATGTTTATAATTCGAGAAAAATTGAAATAGTGACTGATATTCAGTTCAGTTTATTGAATTTGATACCATTAAAACTTCGAAACTTCTATCTAAACTTCGAAGTCATTGAAACATCTGTGTAAATTTTAAATCAATAAAACTTCTGTTAAAAACTTCGAAATTATTGAAAGTTCTATGTAATCTTCGAAATCATTCAAACTTCTACGTAAAATTCGTGTATCTTTTTAATGCTAAGGCTATGTCCGAGAATACTCTATATTCTAGAGTCCGAATGTGAGGTCCATACTTCATGTAAGAAAGCACGAGAGAGATATCCTCTCCTTATTGGCGTTTACGCCAATGGCATTCAACTTTAATAGGGTGGGTGGTGGTGGTTGGAGACCGTGATACATGGACATTGAACAAGGAGTATTTCTGTGACCGGCAGAATGAAGCGACAGAATGGCCGTATGCGGTCTGTTTTGGGGGAGACGTCAGAATGGCAGAATGAAAATCGTGGTCGAGTAGGCCTTCTTTTATTTTGGCGACGGCACTATGGCACAATGAAGCTCTCTCAATTTATCAAGTATTTACAAATAGGACTATTACTGTGGCCGACAGAATGAAGCGGCAGAATGACCGTAGTCTCCCTTATTTGGGGAAGACGGCAGAATGGCACAATGAAAATTATGGCCTTGTACTCGTTTTTTTTTATCACGGCAGAATGTCTCAATTAAACTTTCTCAATTGATCAACTATTTAATTAGTCTTTTTTTTATCACGGCAGAATGATCCAACCGATCCAATTCAACATTTCCAACTTATCAACTATTTAAAATATAAAAACTAGAAGGATTTCTCTTTTTTTTGGGGTGCACGGCACAATGTCACTTTCTCAATGTATCAAGTATTTAAAATACAAGGATTTCTGTGATCGGAAGAATGAAGTGACAGACTGACCGTACTCTTTGTTAATTTTTTTTAGACACAAAATGTGTCAATGTTACATACATATATGTAGGAGGATTTGACATCGATTGAAAAATGTAGGCCTACATATACAGCAAGGCTACCAAAGAGCTCGCCTGGTATTTCCTTCCGATATGTATTATTCTTTCCTTGCCATGCTTCATCCACTCCAGTTGTGTACCAATTCATAAACATCCCCTCCATCGTGAAATGATGGACAATATGTATGGCATGTGTATGGCAAGTTTAGGCTCAATTGTTTTACTTAATTGGAAAGTAAAGCAGAGCCTGTGTTCAGTGATCCGTCAGTTCAGCTACTTGGATAGTTTCTTTGGTCGCTGTTCTATCTCTTAATCTGCATGCATGCGAGACCTTGGAAAGTAAAGCAGAGCCTGTGTACTGATCCGCGAGTTCAGCTGCTTGGGTTCTAAAACTTAAGTATTTTGTGGAAAATACGTCTCGTCACAAATTATGTAAAGATTAGTTGTAAAAATATTTATTGTTATATAAATAGGCCGATTCTCTGCAAATGTTATCATTACCCGAACACATCCTCCAGTGCGGAGGCAAGGAGTAGGGGGAGGGGGCGGTGCGTCCCCCTGTCACCAGGTCTTAAATCCGAGAATGTCTCCTGATCAGTACTCCATTTCTCTGGAGTGTTTGTTGGCGGTTTCAAGTCATAAATCTTTAAGCCATCCGGAATGACCCGAATATTTCAGGGAACATATTTTCGAAGGATCTGGTCTGTTTGATGCTGTGTTTTGTATTGGTAATTTTGGTGCATCTTCCATGTAAGGATCACGAAATTGGCGAAGAGTGTCTTTAGCGGCGTTTGAAACATTTCCATAAGGGGTCGGTGGTCGGGCTGAGAGTGGTAAATCACTTTGAGTGTCGGCCTATACTACTGCGGTAATGTATCTCTTCATAGAAACGGCGTTTGGCAGTGTCAACCAGTGTTAGGGAGGAATGTATGTCAAGTCGAGTGTCAAAGCGGTGTTAGTGAGGAATGTACGTGAAGTCGAGTGTCAACCAGTGTTAGGGAGGAATGTATGTCAAGTCGAGTGTCAAAGCGGTGTTAGGGAGGAATGTACGTCAAGTCTAATGTCAAAGCGGTGTTAGGGAGGAATGTGCGTGAATTCGAGTGTCAACCAGTGTTAGGGAGGAATGTATGTGAAGTCGAGTGGCAAAGCGGTGTTAGGGAGGAATGTACGTGAAGTCGAGTGTCAAAGCGGTGTTAGGGAGGAATGTATTTGAAGTCGAATGTCAAAGCGGTGTTAGGGAGGAATGTATGTGAAGAAGACTGTCAAAGCAGTGTTAGGGAGGAATGTATGTGAAGTCGAGTGTCAACGCGGTGTTAGGGAGGAATGTATGTCAGGTCGAGTGTCAAAGCGGGATTAGGACTTAGGGTTAGGTATGCTTCATAACTATCAGGTTTAGGGTCAGTTCAACTATAGAAGTCAGATAATTTCTCCACCAAAGCGTAACTAGGGTAATGTCGAAGCTGGGTGTTAGGCATGAGTGTGCTTGAAGTTGACTTTCAAAGCACTGTTAGGAAGGAATATATCTGAAGTGCAGTGTCAAAGCAGTATTAGGGAAAAATGTACGTGCAATCGAGTGTCAAAGCTGTATTAGGGAGGAATGTATGTTTAGGTGAGTGTCAAAGCAGTGTCACGGAATGTATGTCAAGTCAAATGTCAAATTGTTGTTAGGGAGGAATGTACGTGGAGTCAAGTGTCAAAGCGGTGTTAGGGAGGAATGTATGTGAAGTCGAGTGTCAAAGCGGTGTTAGGGAGGAATGTACGTCAAGTCGAGTGTCAAAGCGGTGTTAGGAAGGAATGTACGTCAAATCGAGTGTCAAAGCGGTGTTAGGGAAGAATGTACGTGAAGTCGAGTGTCAACCAGTGTTAGGGAGGAATGTATGTCACGTCGAGTGGCAAGGCGGTGTTAGGGAGGAATGTATGTGAAGTCGAGTGTCAAAGTGGTGTTAGGGAGGAACGTATTTGAAGTTGAATGTCAAAGCGGTGTTAGGGAGGAATGTATGTGAAGTTGACTGTCAAAGCGGTGTTAGGGAGGAATGTATGTGAAGTCGAGTGTCAAAGCGGTATTAGGACTTAGGGTTAGGTATGCTTCATAACTATCAGGTTTAGGGTCATTTCAGCTATAGAAGTCAGATAATTTCTCCACCAAAGCGTAACTAGGGTAATGTCGAAGCTGGGCGTTCAGCATGAGTGTGCTTGAAGTTGACTTTCAAAGCACTGTTAGGAAGGAATATATCTGAAGTGCAGTGTCAAAGCGGTATTAGGGAAAAATGTACGTGCAATCGAGTGTCAAAGCTGTATTAGGGAGGAATGTATGTTTAGGTGAGTGTCAAAGCAGTGTCACGGAATGTATGTCAAGTCGAATGTCAAATTGTTATTAGGGAGAAATGTGGAGTCGTGGAGTCAAGTGTCAAAGCGGTGTTAGGGAGGAATGTATGTGAAGTCGAGTGTCAAAGCGGTGTTAGGGAGGAATGTACGTCAAGTCGAGTGTCAAAGCGGTGTTAGGGAGGAATGTATGTCAAATCGAGTGTCAAAGCGGTGTTAGGGAGGAATGTACGTCAAGTCGAGTGTCAACCAGTGTTAGGGAGGAATGTATCTCAAGTCGAGTGGCAAAGCGGTGTTAGGGAGGAATGTATGTGAAGTCGAGTGTCAAAGTGGTGTTAGGGAGGAATGTATTTGAAGTTGAATGTCAAAGCGGTGTTAGGGAGGAATGTATGTCACGTCGAGTGGCAAAGCGGTGTTAGGGAGGAATGTATGTGAAGTCGAGTGTCAAAGCGGTGTTAGGGAGGAATGTATGTAATGTTGAGTGTCAAAGCGGTATTAGGACTTAGGGTTAGGTATGCTTCATAACTAAAAGGTTTAGGGTCATTTCAGCTATAGAAGTCAGATAATTTCTCCACCAAAGCGTAACTAGGGTAATGTCGAAGCTGGGCGTTCAGCATGAGTGTGCTTGAAGTTGACTTTCAAAGCACTGTTAGGAAGGAATATATCTGAAGTGCAGTGTCAAAGCGGTATTAGGGAAAATGTACGTGCAATCGAGTGTCAAAGCTGTATTAGGGAGGAATGTATGTTTAGGTGAGTGTCAAAGCAGTGTCACGGAATGTATGTCAAGTCGAATGTCAAATTGTTATTAGGGAGAAATGTATGTGGAGTCAAGTGTCAAAGCGGTGTGGGAAGTGTATGTGAAGTCGAGTGTCAAAGCGGTGTTAGGGAGGAATGTACGTCAAGTCGAGTGTCAAAGCGGTGTTAGGGAGGAATGTATGTCAAATCGAGTGTCAAATCGAGTGTCAAAGCGGTGTTAGGGAGGAATGTACGTCAAGTCGAGTGTCAACCAGTGTTAGGGAGGAATGTATGTCAAGTCGAGTGGCAAAGCGGTGTTAGGGAGGAATGTATGTGAAGTCGAGTGTCAAAGTGGTGTTAGGGAGGAATGTATTTGAAGTTGAATGTCAAAGCGGTGTTAGGGAGGAATGTATGTGAAGTCGAGTGTCAAAGCGGTGTTAGGGAGGAATGTATGTCAGGTCGAGTGTCAAAGCGGGATTAGGACTTAGGGTTAGGTATGCTTCATAACTATCAGGGTTTGGGTCAGTTCAGATATAGAAGTCAGATAATTTCTCCACCAAAGCGTAACTAGGGTAATGTTGAAGCTGGATGTTAGGCATGAGTGTGCTTGAAGTTGACTTTCAAAGCACTGTTAGGAAGGAATATATCTGAAGTGCAGTGTCAAAGCGGTATTAGGGAAAAATGTACGTGCAATCGAGTGTCAAAGCTGTATTAGGGAGGAATGTATGTTTAGGTGAGTGTCAAAGCAGTGTCACGGAATGTATGTCAAGTCGAATGTCAAATTGTACCTTGTATAGCGTAATAGCTAATTATTTAGCAACTATCTCCAATTAGAAAGCAGGATTGGCTTTGATTGTGACGTTGCAAAGTGACGCTCTCAAGAAAAACATCTTCATTCTGACGCACTTCATTGTGACGTTACAGGGTTAGGCTCACCCTTTCCTTCCATTCTGCCGGTTCAAAGTGCCGGCAGAAGAAAAGTCTCTGATTTTCCATTGTGCCGCTGCAAATCTGCCGTAAAGAACTAAAGTGACTGTGTTTCATTGTGACGCTGCAGCGTCAGTACGAAAAGAGATGGTCTTAAATTTTTCATTGTGACGTGCCATTCTGCCGTACCGAGAAAAAGTAATGTTTCTGATGATCAATTAAACGCTTTATTTCCTTCCATTCTGTCGCTTCAAAGTGCCGGCAGAAAGAAAGTCTTTCATTTTCCATTGTGCCTTTCCATTCTGTCGTAGAGGGAAAAAGTGATTGTGTTATATTGTGATGCTGGTAAGCAGGATTGACTTTGATTGTGACGTTGCAAAGTGACGCTCTGATGAAATACATGTTCATTCTGACGCACTTCATTGTGACATTACAGGGTTAGGCTCTCTTCCATTCTGTCGCTTCAAAGTGCCGGCAGAAAGAAAGTCTTTCATTTTCCATTGTGCCGTTCCATTCTGCCGTAGAGGGAAAAAGTGATTGTGTTAGGTGATGCTGAGAAGCAGGATTTACTTTGATTGTGACGTTGCAAAGTGACGCTCTGAAGAAAGACATGTTCATTCTGACGCACTTCATTGTGACGTTACAGGGTTAGGCTCACCCTTCCTTCCATTCTGCCGGTTCAAAGTGTCGGTAGAAGAAAATTCTCTCATCTTCCATTGTGTCGCTGCATTCTGCCGTAAAGAGGTAAAGGGACTGTCTTTCATTGCGACGTTGCAGCGTCGGTTCGAAAAAATATGGTCTTAAATTTTTCATTGTGTCGTTCCATTCTGCCGTACCGACAAAACAGGTACCTTGTATAGCAACTACCTCCAATTAGAAAGCAGGATTGGCTTTGATTGTGACGTTGCAAAGTGACGCTCTCAACAAAGACATCTTCATTCTGACGGACTTCATTGTGACGTTACAGGGTTAGGCTCAACCCTTCCTTTCATTCTGCCGGTTCAAAGTGCCGGCGGGCAGAAAGAGAGAGAGTCTTTCATTTTTCATTGTGCCGTTCCATTCTGCCGTAGAGGGAAGAAGTCATTGTGTTATATTGTGATGCTGGTAAGCAGGATTTGACTTTGATTGTGACGTTGCAAAGTGACGCTCTCAAGAAAGACATGTTCATTCTGATGCGCTTCATTGTCACGTTACAGGGTTAGGCTCACCCTTCTTTCCATTCTGCCGGTTCAAAGTGCCGGCAGAAGAAAACTCTCTGATTTTCCATTGTGCCGCTGCATTCTGCCGTACCGAGAAAAGGTCATGTTCCTGATGACAAATTGAAAAGTCAACTTCATTTCCTTCCATTAAGAAGGTGCAAAGAGCGTTGACAAAGACAGAGCTGTACTCTGCTGTACAAAGAAACTACTTTGAACCACATTGTGTTTCATTAATATGGCACTTGTACGGCTGAAAATAAGAGAATGGTGCAGGTTTTCCACCCTCTTATAGTCTCTCTCGTGCTTCCTTACATGAAGTATCCACCGCACCTGAGGGACCGAGAGAAGCATTTCTGTGAAGTCGTTTGCTTTTTAGTGAGCAGACGTTGTCAACTTTTCCCACCTCTTACTTATCTCTCCAGTTCAAATTTCACAAACAAACAAATCTGATTCAAAATAGACATCAAGCAATTTTTGTCGCATATTACGCGTACTCACATTTGACTGGTGACGTCACGTCTGGTCGAATTGCCGTTATTGTGTTCATTATCCAAGGAGATAGATGATCCGTACTGTGGTTATCGGGGCTCCTGGTTACCAGGTTTATTGGCTATTCGTCCTCACTAGCTCACTTTTCTCTGGTGCTGCTGTATCAGTCCACGTGTTGAGAGAGGTTCCTGATAAACTACATCGAAGATAGTCTACAATTGCATGAATCAACACATCACGAGCCATCGAGACGATCGAGGTGCTCCACAGCCAGATATCAGACACACAGGTCTGGTTTGATAGAAGAAGATTGCTCATCATGTATAATTAATAATTTAATATTGTAATAAATGAAATTAATGTGAACCGAGTCGAATGAGATCTCGTGAATTCTCGTTTGCAGGTCTAAGATGTGAGTTCAACAAGATGGTATCTTTTTATACGCACAATACATAAAGGTCATCATCGCACAATAAGAACAACACCTGATATACACCTTCACCAATTACACGTACGAGTGCTCATTCACCCCCATGGCTCATTCACCCCCATGGGTTCATTCGCCCCCATGGGTTAGTTTATAGGGATAGGGAGATCGCGTGCCCTTTCTATACTACTCATCGCGCACTACTCATCGCGCATGCGCAGTCGACCCATTTTATTGTAGGGTGCAAGCCTGGCCCATGGAATCTCAGGTAGCGAAAACAGCAGGTCTCTCGCCCCACCCTATCCCGCGCCACACCTATAAGGAGATTGCGTGCCCTTTCTATACTACTCATCGCGCACTACTCATCACGCATGCGCAGTAGACCCATTCTACTGTAGGGTGTAAGCCTGGCCCATGAAATCTCAGGTAGTGAAAACCCCAGGTCTCTCGCCCCACCCTATCCCGCGCCACACCTATGCGAGCCGCTGTGCAGTGAGTAAAGCGGAGTAGGAGGAGGAGTAGGGGGAGGAGTCGGACACGCCACGGATTATACTAGGTAGATAGATATTTCACCTTCACAATAAGAGAACGGGAGCACTCAATGCTGTTAACACATGGTTTTCAAAGCTTTAGAGGCAAGTATGCTTATTGATCAAGAAGTTGATTGACCTTGACTCCTTTTCTAAGGTCAAAATAAGATTGTCTGTCCACCATTGAGGTTATCACAACATTTCTTGAATCATAGCCAATCTGTCCATGCAACATTTACATGGTACACGTATGACAATAAGTTGACTACATGGAAAACCGAACTAACCTAATTTAAGCCACTCATGTAACTGAATCGCAACAGCATTGAACTATTTTGTGAAGCATGTGCAAACTGCCGGACGTGAAAGGTCATTCGATTAATGACGTGGAGGTGAAAGGTCATTCGATTAATGACGTGAAGGTTCCTTACCGTAGCGGAAGACGACTGAAGACTGGCTGTTGGATCTGACGCCTGCACAGAAAATGTCTCATCTGTGACCATCGTATAGAGTACAGTTACATGTCCACTACTTTATAACTGTGCCGTACTCATCTGTCATTATCAATGAATGAACCTCAATTCACTCTCTCTCTCTATATATATATATAAATATATAATAATGAATACCGGGAGTATTCTTGCAGAAGAACTACCTTTGTGTATGGCAAATATAACTATAAAAGACTTCTAGATTGAAAAAGTCATGACGAACTAAACTGCATATCTCTGAAAACACATCTCAAGATTAGATACCATCATACCATAAACATTCACTCAACTGTAGCCTGAACATATCAAAGTTCGATCCGTGCAAATAATTGCCCGCGAATGAAATCTAATCCAGGAAGATTGCAACAGGAAATTTCCACACATCTGATACCGAGGCAATTAGCAAGCGATTTAATATATGAGTTAATTAATGTATCGCTTTACATATGGTTAATCGTTCTTGCTGTATATTATACGCACTGGTCATATACTCCTAGATGAACTCGATTTTAACTACTCGCGATAAAGTTCACAAACTGCTCCATATTCAACCATGCAACATAAATTTGGTCCTGTAATTATATCTTTATCGAAACGCTACTCGATCTAGTTTAGCTACAATTGACTGGTCTCACCCAGTTCGTGTGAGAGACATTCGGAGGCAGGAGTGTCAGTCGAGACGTCCATACCCTGATGAGATTTCCTCATTATTTGTATTCTAACAATTCCTGACGAAATTCAGAGTTAATAAAGTAAATGAGCAAACTAAATAATGCAACGTTTGCGCAAAATCCCATATAGACGTTATTCCACAACTCCGAACAAAGTTCCCAGACGATTCTATCTTCAAACATGAATCATTAATTTGATCCTATAATGATTTTATAAACGGTTTCCACTATTTTATCGAAAGGCTCCTTGATTGGATTTAGCTACATGTAGAACTCTTTTGTCTGAAAATGACTCCGGTACTGAGGAGGGGGTCTTTTCCCTATTTCTTGCGAGCGACATTCGGTGGCACGAGTGCCTTGTTGCCAAAACTCTCGTTTGCAGAATTCAACACAATCCCCCATATATTTTCAGAACATTTTATAATCCGTCTAACCCTGGGCTTTTGTCGTTTTGTAGTCTAATCCTATAGGCTTTTGTAGTTTGGCAGATTTCAAAGTGTCTGTGAATATAACTCTACTTCTGCGTCCAAAATACCTTTTATCTCCGCTTTTGTTGAATCTATATAGGGAAGATTGGCCTCTTGTAGGGTTTTTCATAGTAGTGCTCTCTCCTAAATCCGCATTCTTTCAACTTTCATCAGCCATATTTTGCGCGAAAGCGTCCTTAAACTTAACACAAGTGTTCTGGAGGTCATACCTGATTTAAGCAGCCTCTCCCACACCCCTGCCTCTCCCACACCAATCGTTCTGTCGTAATCTCTAGGAACGGAGAAAATGGCGGTCACTCGAGTTCTCAGCAAGCCGCCTTGGCTTTTTTTTTCTTTTGACCGTGTTGTCGTCTTTTTCCCCCCCGAAAACATGCATGGAACTACTTTATTTCGACTGAAATAATGATTCTCTGTGATATTTATTTCTACGAAGTAGGCTCTCATTTGCAAAATGTCCAATAATGAGTGAGTCAGTCAGTCCAACCGAATCCTTTCTCCGGCAAAATAAGAAGAACCGTTGACATTAGAACCTTGATTTTTGGCATGAGCGTGCATTAGGGGACTGTTACCAGCAAGCTCTGAGATGACCTACTTTTGATGAAATTTGACCTACTTAGGTGACCATAAACATCGAATTGGCAAAAACATGTCCTAATGCCTCCGTCCCAAGACCTACGCTGATACACAGCTTGTATCACTGACGTCCCTAACAAGGAGAGAAGGGACGCCAGTGATACAAGCTGAATAGTATGAGCGTACCTAAGACCATGGAAATGCGCTTAGTCAGTATTAGGTCAAAAATACGTTGAGGAAGGGTCACATCATACTCATCCATTGCCAATCGATTTTTCGGATACCGAGACAGTTTTAACCTCCTTTCGCTCAGGGTTAATACAAATAGTTAGAGATGTTACGTTAATTATCAAATTGACTCAAAATGAGCCATAAGAGGTAGCCAATGGTGTGGCAAAATCTGCTTAAATGATTTCCTTCATTTGATAAAAATGTCAAGATTTGAACGAACAAAAAAAGATGGATCTAGAAGCTAGGCCACCGATATGTGTTACACCAGTAGTAGGGAGCCGTTAAATCCGTTCAGTTTTCACCCGGATGTAATGACGTCACTTCCGGTTGATGGTGGAGGTCATGAGGAGGTGTGCGCAGGAGTGTTCTCAGCCAATCAGAAGCGAGTATTTTGACCCGGTGCATTATGGGACATATCCAAGATGGCGGCGTCCGCCTTCTGGTTCAAGATGGCGGCACGTCCGGTGTCGAAAACTGGCCATTTTGTCGGAATGTGGTCATCTAGTGTCGAAAACTGGACCCTGTATGGGTCCCGCTAGACGTTTTGGGTCTAGGTGGGCCACTAGTGGTCCGATGGAGTCGTATGAGGTATCAATGTGAAGCATTCGTGGAGGAGCATATCCGAAGGGATGGGTGTGACGTGGAACTGACCTCATTCTGCGCATGCGCAGTAGACAAAGTGTATGGAAATAGACGTTTTGGGATCTAGGGGAGCCCCTAATTGGCCGATGGAGTTGTATGAGGTATCAATGTTTAGCCTATGTGAGGAGGCATCCACCCGGACTAGTCTCTCGGTCGTTGTCGACATTCTGCGCATGCGCAAACAGGGAATTGTGGGAAAAGGGTATGGAAATAGACGTTTTGGAATCTGGGTGGGTCACTATGGTCCTATGGAGTCGTATGAGGTATCAATGTGAAGGATACGTGAGGGGGCATCCGCCTGGACTAGTGTGTCATTCGTGTTCAACATTTTGCGCATGCGCAGACAGGGAATTGTGGGAAAAGGGTATGGAAATAGACGTTTTGTGGTCTAGGTGAGTCCCCAGTGGGCCGATGGGGTCGAGTGAGGTATCGTTGTGAAGGATACGTGAGGGGGCATCCGCCTGGACTAGTGAGTCGGCCGTTTTCGACATTCTGCGCATGCGCAGACAGGGAATTGTGGGAAAAGTGCATTGGAAGGAACGTTTTAGGGTCTAGGTGGGCCACTAATGGTCTGATTGAGCCGAGTGAGGTATCAATGTGATGCATACGTGAGGGCGCATCCGCTTGGGTGGACGGGTGTTAGGAATATCGTCATTCTGCGCATGCGCAGGCAAGCCGTAGTGTGGAAATAGACATTTTGAGGCCGATATGGGCCACTATTTGTTCGAATGTGTCTATGAAAGTGTTATTTTGTAGCTCCCGGGATGTAGACCACGACTTGAAGGGATGTCCACGTCACCTGTAACGTCACTGGTGACGTCATCAGTGAGAGTAGTAGCGAAAGCGGGAGTTTGGAAGTGCGATGGAGTGCATTTGGAGTAGATAACGGCCTATTTTTCCATCCAACTACCTGGTAGAGTTACCTGTGAGTGTGAGTGTATGCGCGCGTGTGTGTGAGTGAGTGAGTGAGTGAGTGAGTGAGTGAGTGAGTGAGTGAGTGAGTGAGTGAGTGAGTGAGTGAGTGAGTGAGAGTGAGTGAGTGAGTGAGTGAGTGAGTGAGTGAGTGAGTGGTGAGTGAGTGAGTGAGTGAGTGAGTGAGTGAGTGAGTGAGTGAGTGAGTGAGTGAGTGAGTGAAGCGCATGCGCAATAGACAAAGTGTATGGAAATAGACGTTTTGGGATCTAGGGGAGCCACTAGTGGGCCGATTGGATCGAGTGAGGTATCAATGTGAAGCCTATGTGAGGGGGGCATCGGATGGGTTGAGTGCGGGGTTGAAATATCGTCACTCTGCGCATGCGCAGTGGACAAAGGGTATGGAAATAGACGTGATGGGGTCTAGGTGGGCCACTAGTGGGCCGATGGGATCGAGTGAGTTATCCATGTGAAGCCTATGTGAGGGGGCTAGACTAGGGTGTCGTTTCCATTCTGCTGCGCAGGTCACGTGGATTGTGACGTCACTTCCGGGTTTTACCTCCAAACCCAGAAGAGTTCCAATGTTCCCCTTAGACGTCCGAATGTTCAACCTCCGGGGGTTTTCCCGGCCCGGCCCGGCCCGCCTTGGCCGCAGCGCGCGCGCGCGGATGTGATCTGATGCCGCAGCGCGCGCGGGTTATCCGGAAGTGCGTGGGTGAATCCGCAGCGCGCGCGCATGAAGACCCTCATACATACCCCAATGCAGGCGCAGACGTGATGTGCCCGGATGATAGACACGGACGTCGCCGAGAAAAACACATACAACACGTCACATACAGTCGCCCCCTCAAGACCCTCATATATACCCGAAAAGATACGGACGTTACCGAAAAGACACGGACGTTACCGAAAAGACACGGACTTTACCGAAAAGACACGGACTTTACCGAAAAGACACGGACGTACCCGAAAAGACACGAAGGTGAACGACATTGTGGAAAAACCCCCACAGACAGGTTAGTACATGCATTCCTATGATGTTCACAGGTTACGCCCATTCACAAAGGGCCGTCACAGGGCGTAGTAGAAAAAAGCGCATTTCTAACCGTATTAACCTTAAGGCGCAAGCGAGTATAACAAGTGCCCATGACTCACACGGTGTATAAAACCCTACCCAACAGGTACACTATAAAGCCACCTCTCTAACCGTTCGCTTTTCATTCCCCACCATGGCAGCGAGCGAAACAGAGCTTGCGTTATTCCAACTGACGTCCGACGTCTACCTCATCGTCAATGACGATCACCTGGAGCTGGTCCAAGACGCACCGCAGAAGGTGAAGATTTTGTTATCGCTATCAGGCTGGACTCTATTGACACGATTGTTACAGGGAAAAGACCCCGAAAGGGATTTCATGCACGTGGAAGTCGGCGTGCACATACGCACTGCTGGAGAGGATTCCCTTTCTCCCCGGTTGGAACAGAGTGGAGGTACCTATATCACACTCTGTCCACCCTTATGGATGGCACTGAAAGATGTACTCCCCGAGGTGGATGACTTACTACACCCCGAGGTGAAAGAAGGGACTGTGGCCACCCGGAGGCTTACATCTGGCTGCACCCTATTGTTGTACCCCAAACGAGTGGACCTCATCGATAGCGGACTTAGGTGTTGGTGTACGCCTGAACCCAAAGCGCACGTCTCTTTGTCACCGGAAGGATGGACTACCTTGAAACGGGTGTTGTTGGGTGACCTGCACGGTGATAGCATTCACCTGTGTGACGACGTCTACATTTTCTGCGGTCCCTTTTTCGCTCGACTCCTCTGTCTGAACGACGGTGGTTTTACCCTGGACCCCGATCTATGGACGGCTTTGGAACAAGTAGTCCCCATTGTCGATAAGGTACTATCTCTATAGGAGCCACATAACCAATCAGAATAGTACGTATCACGGACTACACCCGTAGAGCTACATCTAGGCGCGCATGTGTGACATGGTCTATAAAACACGTCCCTCTGGATCCCACACCTTCATTTCTACGGTTGCAGAGCCATGACGGAGATCCAGCCCTATGCGACTCGCATTTTACAGCATGCCACCGTGGTTAATTCACTCACGGGTTACCGAGCAGTGGTCCGGTCCATGTTTGCAGATGGCGACGACAACGAGGGGCGACGCCAGATCCTGAACGAGTTCACAGAAGCGGTCCTCGACAGAGTGCACTCGATGGAGAAGTGTGCCATCACTCACCACTACTGGACTATGACAGCCATCCTTGATGCTCGGGCTATGGACCACGAGCGCTCACGCCGGAACCAGCGATGGCTGGTTGGCCTCACAATAGTCTGTGCCCTATTGACCCTGGCGCTGTGGCATTGACAGTAGCACCTGACTATAAATACGAGGGTCAGACAGTGTGTGTGTCATTCACCGTTCGTCATTGGATCAAGCATGTCACCAGTCCTACGAGCCATCCTTCCCCTTACACCCCGGGTGGGGTTACACGTCTATGAAGATAAAGTCACCCTCGTGGAAGACCGTGGAGATGTTTGCTGGTCGCGCGCTGAGACCGTATCGAATACGGTTACGCTACACCGTGACGGCTGGACCAAATTTAAACGGGTGTTGAGCGGCGAGCTCGACGGACACCTCATCCACATAGACAATGCCATCTACGTACACCGTGGACCCTTCTTCCCACGCCTGGGCCGCTACCAAGACCCTACACCGTTTACACCGGACGAGCGGTCATCAGACGAGTTGGAGTGGGCTCGTGCCCTGAGAGAAGCAGCGGCAGAACCCAATGAACAAATGTCTAGCCATGAACCAGACGACGATGCCATTGATTACCCGGATAGACTTTGACCACCCGATCCTTTGATCTCACGGGGTTCTCCCTATAAATACGAGAGACAGTCAAATCTGGTACCATTCACGTACTGACCATGACGGAGCATATAATACTGGCGTATCTCAGCTTGACCCCCGAGGTTTTCCTGCACGTGTATGCGGATAAGGTCGATATCATGGAGGAGGTGGGAGACATCTGTGATGCGGACCCTACACAACCGTGCCCGGCTCACATTCGTCTGTCCCGGGAGGGCTGGACCAAATTCAAACGGGTGTTGTCTGGTGAACTGGACGGCGACCTCATCCACTTGTGTCACGATGTGTACATCCGACGCGGCCCTTTCTTTGCTCAATTGGCTCGGCTAGATGGGGGTACAGTGCATTTTACCCTTCACCCTGATCTATGGTCTGCATTGGAAGATGCCGTAGTAGATGTGGATCAAGTGCTTATCAAGCGGTCATCAGACGAGTTGGACTGGTCATTTACCATGGACACTGTGGAAGCCAACGAAGAAAATCAGAAAGAAACTCCGGCCCAAGATATACCCGTTATAAATAAACGATAGAGCCAGGGTCCATCATCATTTGTCACCATGAAGCGCTGGGAGAAGGTGTTGGATAACTTATACTACAGTCCCGACAGTCCGGCGGCCTATAGTGCATTGTCGGCTCTCTATCGAGCGGCCAAACCCCAGGGGATACAACGTGCCCAAGTCCGAGATTGGTTAAGAAAACAAGACACCTATACCTTACATCGATCTGTCCGTCGCCATTTTCTACGAAACCGGGTCATCGTGGGAGGAATAGATGCCCAGTGGCAAGCGGATTTGGTCGATATGAGCGCCTTTGCCAAACACAACGATGGGAATCGGTATATCTTGACGTGCATCGATATCCTATCGAAGTATGCGTGGGTGGTACCCATCCGGACGAAAACGGGGGCGAATCTCATAGCGGCGTTCAAAGACATCTTCAAGACCGGGCGCAAACCTTTGTATTTGCAAACCGACGAAGGCACGGAATTCCTCAACAGACCGTTCCAACAGTTTCTGAAAGCCCAGAAGGTGTTTTTCTTCCATACGTACAACGAGACCAAGGCTTCCGTGGTGGAAAGGTTCAACAGGACATTCAAAGGCCGCATGTATAAATATTTCACCTATAAGAATACAAGGCGGTACATCGATGTTCTCCCGAAACTTGTGAGTGGTTACAATCGAGCCTATCACCCCCATTACCGTGACCCAACGCAATGAAGCCCAAGTCCGGCGTGTCTTGTACCCCAGGCAATCGCAGCGAACGACGAAGGCGGTGTTCAAGGTCGGGGACCCTGTACGGATCAGTAAATTCAAAGGTCAATTTGAGAAAAGTTACTTGCCCAACTGGAGCGATGAGCACTTCCTGATTAAACGGCGCCTACCCCGACAGCAGCGAGTCTATGAACTGGAAGATCTTCAAGGGGAACCGTTGCTAGGGACGTTTTACGAGACGGAATCACAGCCTGTCGTAAAAACACAGCAAGACTACTACACGGTGGAGCAGATTTTGAAAACGGAACGTCGACGTGGCAAACTGTTTCATTTCGTCAAATGGCAAGGCTGGCCCAGTTCCTTCAATTCCTGGGTCGCTGCCAACCAGGTGAAACGACTATAAAGCCAGACACCACTACCGTCATCCTTCATTCCACGTTCGACCACGGTGCTATGGACAAACAGCAGCTGCCTCTGAACACAGCGTCTCCCAAAACGCGCAAAGCGCAAGTGGGCTTTGTGGTGATACTGCTAACCCTGCTGAGTGTGTTGTACGGAGGTGTGTTTTACGACGTAGCCTATGTGAGCACGTTACTTAACCAACTGAGAACACCAGCCACCAGTGAAACCGGTCTACAGATAGCACCAGTCAACCCCGTATCGAGCCCAGTCACCACCACACCCCGTGTACAAGCCACGTCGAGCTCCACACCAAGCTCCACACCTACACCAAGAACACCCACTACGTCTGAAGACCCACCGGATTTCATCCCTCACAGTGAACAGACAACGACGACCGACGTTGTACCCACCACCATCATCACTCGCAGTGAACAGACAACGACGACCGACGTTGTACCCACCACCACCACTCCAGTTCACTCGTACGAAATTTACAAGAGCGGGTTACCACGACAGCGCATACAGCTCGAACCATGGACCCTCGGTGGCAGCATCCCTTCACTTGCGTCATCGCAGGACCGACGGGCTCCGGCAAAACGCACTTCGCCAGGAAGCTCCTTCAACACGCCGACAGCATGATCACCCCACCCATTGCCCGAGTCCTGTGGTGTTACGGAGAATGGCAGGAAGCGTATGCAGCAATACCCCACATCACGTTCGTGGAAGGCCTATCCAACCTGGCCGATTTGGAACCCGATTTGGTGGTTCTGGATGATCTCATGGCGGAGACGGATGCGCGGGTCACCCAACTCTTTACCAAAGGCAGCCACCATCGACGGCTCAGCATCATCTACATTGTGCAGAATCTGTTCAGTAAAAACAAAGAACATCGGAACATCAGCTTAAATGCCCACTACCTGGTGGTCTTCAAAAACCCGAGAGATACCACTCAACTGCTGCACCTGGCGAGACAGATGTATCCCGGCCGCACACCGTTTGCGTTGGAAGCCTTTAAAGATGCCACAACCCCTCAGCACGGGTATATGCTCTTCGACCTCAAGCAAGCCACCCCCGACCACCTTCGACTACGGACCGGCATCTTTCCCGGAGAAAAGATAAGGGGATAATAAAAAGAATGAATACCACAGCATGGTTGACTTTGTCTCTGTTCTCTGAAGTAGATAAAAAGGGCAGAGTTGTGGGTTCTGGCATTAGTTGTACATGATGTCTGCGCGAGTACGGAAGCACGCTCCCACGCTCCGTGTATTGAAGACGGCCCCACCCGAGTTGGTCCGAACCATTGTACGCGATGCGGACCCTGACCTTGTACGCTGTCTGTGCGAGATCGGGTGCAACCTGTTAAAAGGCAACGTACCACTGACTCCGGCTCAGAAGACCAAGTTGGCCAAGCATAAGACAGGTCTCCGAACCTTAGTCCAGAAGCGGGTCCCTCAAACACAAAAGAAAAAGGTGTTACAGAAAGGCGGTTTTCTCGGGCCATCTTAGCACCGTTGGCCGCTTCCGTGTTGGGTCCAGTATTGGGTGGACTCTTCGGCCGACAATGAACCACACGAAAAAAATGGTCCTCGTAGAACCACGGTTCCTTCAAAACCTCCAATCGCCCTACCCTGTCCCACCTACGGTGAAGACCATAAATACCCTCGATGGAGAGATGCAACAGATCTTACAGAGACCGGGGTTAAGCGACAGTGAGAAAGTACAACGGTACAATGAGACGCTTCAACGGTACATGACGTGTACAAACCAAAGTGTTCTCTGTGCCTGCTGGAAATATGGGCGCCAACAAAGAAAACCTGTTCCTGGGGGAACTACCCAAGCGATTGATCCTGGCCTGTGTGGAGAATACCAGTTTCAGCGGAGCCTACCCAGAGAATCCGTTTGACTTTAAACATTTCGGCATCAATTTTGTGGCCATGCATGTGGATGGACAACAGGTCCCAGCCACTGCCTTAACACCGAACTTTGGGCGCAGGAATTTCATTCGAGCATATCAGAGCCTGTTTACCGCCACCGGTCCAATCAACCAGGACGAAGGGAATTTGATCAGTCGGGAGGACTACGCGAACGGATACACGTTGTTCTGTTTCGATCTGACCCCCACCTTAGAGAACGACCATCAGCTGGCCCTAGCCAAGCAAGGCAATTTACGGTTGGAAATCCACTTTGCACGAGCCCTGGGGACCACCGTCAATGTGATCTGCTACGCCGAGTTTGACAACATCATTCAAGTGGACAAGGCGCGCAACGTCCTGTGTGACTTCTCCACCTAACATGGATACAGACCAGATAACCACCGTGCTGGAGAATGACCCAGAGACACGTATGGTCTTTCAAGGGGTGTTCGCCCGAGATGTGTTCCCATTAGACCGTATGTATCCTGCTGCATACGTTCTGAACACGGACCCGATGGATCGCCCCGGTGAACATTGGGTGGCCGTGTACTTGACAGAACAGCAGGGGGAATACTTTGACCCGTACGGCCTGCCACCCCTCCATCCCGATTTAACAGACTTCATGGATCAAGGTACAGAGACGTGGTGTTGGAACAGTGAAACGTTGCAAAGCCTGACCAGTAGCGTGTGCGGACAATATTGCTTGTTTTACCTGTACCATCGATGCCGGGGAAGGACCTTATCTACCATCGTACAGATGTTTGACGAGTACCCCAAGGCCGAGGACCGCGATGTACTCGTATATGACGGGCCGCCCATCATTTCAATGTACAAGCCCCGTTCTGGGCTTAAGTTCTTTCAATGTTCAAGCCCCCTGTTCTGGGCTTAAGTTCACAAGCCCCCCTGTTCTGGGCTTCAGTTCTTTTAATGTACAAGCCTCCTGTTCTGGGCTTCAGTTCTTTCAATGTACAAGCCCCTTGTTCTGGGCTTCAGTTTTCACGTGGTTGTTCTCACGTTGTTGTTGTTCACTGAATAAAAAAATGAGATCTCACCAAAAAACCCTGTCTCGTGTGTTTTCTATATGAGCATAATGCATGAAACTGGCTTTGAACACCGTATTAGCCAATCAGTGGCCTAGAATGGAGCCAAAGGTAACCCATCCATGTCCAGAAAACATTACCCGGGTGTACAAGAACCCGGATGTAGGCGCGGACGTAGGCGAAAGCATCTCAGTACCCGGATGTAGGCGCAGACGTGAGCAAAATTCTAGTACCCGTCCATTGGTTCTTTTATCGATCGCTCATTGGCTCTTTTTCTCGACCGCTGATTGGTCCAAATGGAACTGCCCATCCTTCCCAGGTTAATTTACAATCCCCTTTTGGGGTTCAAGCTCTGTATATCGATGCCGCAACATTGTCGCCGAACCTTGCCGAAAGGGTGACCTTGGACCTTTTGACCTGGATGTGACCTTTGACCTTTTGACCCGACATTCATCCGCGCACTGCCGGTGATGACGCGCGCGCGTGCGCTGCGGCCGGGGCGGGCCGGGCCGGGCCGGGAAAAACCCCGGATGTTGAACATCCGGACGTCTAAGGGAACATTGGAACTCTTCTGGGTTTGGAGGTGAAACCCGGAAGTGACGTCACAACCCACGTGACCTGCGCAGCAGAATGGAAACGACACCCTAGTCTAGCCCCTCACATAGGCTTCACATGGATACCTCACTCGATCCCATCGGCCCACTAGTGGCCCACCTAGACCCCAACACGTCTATGTCCATACCCTTTGTCCATTGCGCATGCGCAGAGTGACGATATTTCAACCCCACACTCACCCCATCAGATGCTCCCTCACATAGGCTTCACATTGATACCTCACTCGATCCAATCGGCCCACTAGTGGCTCCCCTAGATCCCAAAACGTCTATTTCCATACACTTTGTCTATTGCGCATGCGCTTCACACACTCACTCACTCACTCACTCACTCATTCACTCACTCACACTAACTCACTCACTCACTCACACACACACACGCGCGCATACACTCACGCTCACAGGTAACTCTACCAGGTAGTTGGATGGAAAAATAGGCCGTTATCTACTCCAAATGCACTCCATCGCACTTCCAAACTCCCGCTTTCGCTACTACTCTCACTGATGACGTCACCAGTGACGTTACAGGTGACGTGAACATCCCTTCAAGTCGTGGTCTACTCCCCGGGAGCTACAAAATAACACTTTCATAGACACATTCGAACAAATAGTGGCCCATATCGGCCTCAAAATGTCGGCCTGCCTGCGCATGCGCAGAATGACAATATTCCTAACACCCGTCCACCCAGGCGGATGCGCCCTCACGTATGCATCACATTGATACCTCACTCGGCTCAATCAGACCATTAGTGGCCCACCGAGACCCTAAAACGTTCCTTCCAATGCACTTTTTCCACAATTTCCTGTCTGCGCATGCGCAGAATGTCGAAAACGGCCGACTCACTAGTCCAGGCGGATGCCCCCTCACGTATCCTTCACAACGATACCTCACTCGACCCCATCGGCCCACTGGGGACTCATCTAGACCACAAAACGTCTATTTCCATACCCGTTTCCCACAATTCCCTGTCTGCGCATGCGCAAAATGTTGAACACGAATGACACACTAGTCCAGGCGGATGCCCCCTCACGTATCCTTCACATTGATACCTCATACGACTCCATAGGACCACTAGTGACCCACCCAGACTCCAAAACGTCTAGCGGGACCCATACAGGGTCCAGTTTTCGACACTAAATGACCACATTCCGACAAAATGGCCAGTTTTCGACACCGGACGTGCCGCCATCTTAAACCAGAAGGCGGACGCCGCCATCTTGGATATGTCCCATAATGCACCGGGTCAAAATACTCGCTTCTGATTGGCTGAGAACACTCCTGCGCACACCTCCTCATGACCTCTACCATAAACCGGAAGTGACGTCATTACATCCGGGTGAAAACTGAACGGATTTAACGGCTCCCTACTACTTGCACCATTATGTTCTGCGCAGACTCATTAAGCTCATAATAATTTATACACAGTAGGCTTTGCTCTCCCATAAATGATTTGCATTAGATATAAAATGCACATTTTACATGACTCCGACGAATGCCCATTTTGTATTTAGCTATGGTCAAACGTGCTCAAGTTCACGCACCTCAAATAAGCCCGGCTTAATACGCTAAGGTGTGATCAAGCTTAATTTTGGAAATTATGCACTCATGAGTCGCTAAAGAAGCCTCAATTTAGAGAAAAATTTAATAACCACAAAAGTTTAAGATGGCCAGCAGTTTAAATTTCACTATTATCTTTTTGCACCAGAATTGATATAATTGAAGTCATAATAATGCTTGAACAGTAGGCTGTGATGTGACAATGATCAATTTCGACAAATATGCATAATTCTCTCCTATAAATGCCATGCATTAGATATAAAATGTGAAAAATACACGTTGTGCATGATACCGCATGACTGCAACTCTGAATTAAGTAGGGTTAAACGTGCTCGAGATTACGCAACTAGGTTTAAAATAAGCCCGACTTAATAAGCTATGATGTGATCAAGATTATGGAAATACGCTCAATGAGTTGCTGAAGACCCTTAATTTAAACGGAAAAAATAAAAAAAAAGTTTTAGATGGCCCTACATAACCGCCATTTTGAATTTCAACGTTACTTTTTGCGCCAGAAATGATATGATTAAGCCCATAATAATTCTTGAACAGTATGGTCGCCAAAGAGGCTTAATTTCAACGAAAAAAACAGCAACAAATTTTGCATGACAATACAGATCAAAAGTTGAAGGTCATCGGTAGGTGAACTCAAATTTCGACCTGTATGTAATCTGAGTCGCCAAAGAGGCTCAATTTAGACGAACAAATGGTCGTCAATTTGCATTTCACAATTACTTATGTGCCAGAAATAATGCAATTATGCTCAAAAGTGATCCGTGATCACTAAGCTATGGTTCCACAATGTCCACGAAATATGTACTTTGAGCTCTATAATTGTTAAAAATTGTGACCCAAAATCGAGTGAAAAATATATGTAAATGTTGGCAGCGTTACGTCATTCTGACGTTATCGACTGTTTGAAGTTTGACTACATTTTTCATGTCAAAAGATAATGTTTGAAACGTCCTTCAGATTCAAAGGTAGACGAAAGTATTAAGAGCAGACGAATCACCAAAGCTGGTACAATCTCGGTTCCTAAATTCAGACAGAGTTGATTAATTTGTGATACGGACACATACATATAATACAGAACTATTATCAACTAATATCAACAGATGCTCTGCTTCAGTTTTCCAAATGTTGCTGTAGTTGCTTAGATATTGATGTTGAAGTGCAACACTCGCATTTCATCAAGCTTTGTTCAATTTTAATATAAAAAACTCTACAGACAGGATTCAAGACGAACTTTCGCATAAAGGTCTGTAAAGATGGTCTGCAAACAAAGTTGTATTCAAAATTATCTTAAAATAGTACGAGGGGAACTCACAGATCTTTTCAAACGAAGTTTTCAAACTTTGTATATGTCTCGGATTGACAGTTCATGCGAACAATTCGGACATAAACAGCCATTAGTTTTCTAAATATCCAAATAGTTCTTTCTGTGGGTCTACCTGGTGGAATAGAGCGCATGGAATGAACCTTTCTGTCCCCCGCTACAACGCAGCTGGGGAACTTTAAAATGGGTCTCGCTTCTTCGTGTCCGTTGATGTCCGTTCACATTCTTCGCAAGCGATAACTTCCAAATCCTTTGTTGGATTCTCCCGAAATTTGGAATATGCATTCTTTGCGACAAGACGTCGGTTGGTATTGCGTTTCAGCAAGATCCGCCTGAAGGTGGCACCACTGGGTCTTGTTCCAATCTTCTGTGCATGTTCGTTCGTGTCCGTTCATGTCCGTTCAAATTCTTCGCAAGCGATAACTCTTTGTCGGATTACTCTAAAATTTGGCATATGCATTTCTTGCGACAAGATTGTTATTGCGTTTCAGCAAGATCTGCTTAAAGATGGCGCCACTAGGGTTCGTTCCATCCTTCTATGGATAGTCGTGCGAATTCTCGCAAGCAATAACTTTGGAACGCGTCGTCGGATTCCTCCGAAATCCGGCATATGCATCCCTTGCTGCAAGATGTCGATTGGAATTGCGTTTCAGCAAGATCTGCATGCAGATGGCGCCATTAGGGTTGATTTCGTTCTTCCGTGCTGCAAGCGATAACTTTTAAACACTTTGTCTGATTCCTCCGAAATACCCTACCTTTCCGGGTAATAACTTGAGAAAGACTCATCGGTTTCTTCTCAAATTTGGTATGCATATATAGCATGCCAGGAGATGTCGCTCGGAATTGAGTTTCGTCCACTTGCGCCTACAGGTGACACCACCTGGAGGCAACTTGTAAAGTTGGTTTCCGGAAAATAACCGCTCATCGGATTCTCTCCAAATCTGGTATGCATATACCTTGTCATGAGATGTTTCTTGGAATTGCGTTTCACCCATTTCTGCTTAAAGGTGGCGCCACTTTGTGACAAAATCCGAAATTTGTTTCCGGGTAATAATTTGAGAACGGCTCGTCGGATTCTTCTCAAATTTGGCATGTATGTACCATGCCAAGAGAAGTTGCTTGGAGTTGCGTTTCACCCACTTCAGCTTCAAGGTGGCACCAACTGGTGGCAAATATATCCGCTTTATATAGTTGGTAAGACAGCAGAAGACATATACTCTCACGATACTGATTGATTGGAGCAGACGACAGTTTATATGGGAAGTCAGCACATTGCTGATCAACTAGCAATGCAATGTACCCGTCATCCCTAACGGAGAAGATCTATGTGGGTATACAACTTGGGAATCGACACGACCAAATTCGGAGTGTTGGTGCAAAGGACACTGTGGTGACCTCAAACCGTTCATCTGTGAATTTCCTGCCACTGAATCTGACCAAACCAGACGGAAAGGAGGGCGAAGGAGAGATGGTCACTTTTCTCAAGTCATGCTAACGGGAACATAGTTATTCAGCTGAACACATCGAGGTACAAGTGTGCGTTCTTCGTCTCAATGTGCTAGGAAATCTTGGTCATGCGGACTGTAACGCGATTAACCTCCATAAGAACACATGATTGTGTAGACTCTTCTCCTATTCTGGCATATTCAAGGAAACAATGGAGCCCACAAAGAGCTGGGCCCTTTTCCAGATTAACACATATGTTTTGTTGACTGTGAACCATGTCAGTATGAGTTCTCCATACCTTTTTCTATCCCATGTTTCAATCAAAAAAGGACAATAAGTTCAGGCCAACGTTACCGTGTGACGGAGATTATCAAGACAGCAAGAACAATATAGATGAAGTTACTCAATGACAAAACATCACTCTCCGCACAATAACAATTTATTAAAATCTTTCTGCTTCGTAGTAAACTCCGAAATTCTCCGGTCAGTACTATAGTCTCTTCCCTCTTACTTTTCTGTTTGACCCCTTTGTTTAAGTAGTATTCTATTAGGCGGGCACAATTGTAGCATTGTTTCCTTCTCATAGCATATCCATTTTTTCGTTAACATTAACTTGCGGAAGGCACGATCGTTTGTATCCGTCTTATATACCCGGTCATGTGATCGCTTGGTTCTGAAAGGACGAGAGGGGGAACGTCATCCCCCTACTTCATCATCCCATATAATTTTACAAATAGTAAGTTCCCGTAATTAAGATAGTAAAGTTTTATTCTCTTTATCTATTTCTCCGACATGACGGAATCGGACTTTGATTCACTTTCCCTGGTTTTGAAGGAACCAACTTTCGTAATTTTCTCTCCCACTCTAAACTGTCTCTACTTATGATTCCGTGTGAATTCTGCTCCGGAGGTCCCTGATCTCGCCGAGGGATTCATAATTCAACAGTAATACTTACAAGACACGACGTTTCATTCTTTAAAAAAAAAATATACAGTAAATGGAGATAAAAATAACGGCTGAATATTAATACTGAACAAAATGTCCCTCCTCATTCCGCCAATATATTACTTTATTATAACCAGCTGTCCTCTAGGCTATACCGTCCCCCTTTGAAGAACACTGGAACCCGAGATTCCTTTATGATACATGTGAGTAGTATATATAGAGCAAATTGAGTTAATAGCGCCTCACTGCGCATGCGCAGAACTGGGTGTGACGTCAGAAGTGTGGTTGTGCGCATGTGTGAGTGAGGGGGCGTGGCCTAATGTGAGTGGGGTGGGTACAAAATGGCGGCCGTTTATTTGACCCACACAACACCAATCGGTCAGATGTGAGTGGGGTGGGTTCAAAATGGCGGCCGTTTATTTGACCCACACGTCACCAATCCGTTGTGTGTGTCAAATAATTGGCCGCCATTTTGAACCCACCCCACTCACTCCGGTGCACGGATTGGTGTTGTGTGTGTCAAATAATTGGCCGCCATTTTGAACCCACCCCACTCACTCCGGTGCACTGATTGGTGTTGTGTGTGTAAAATAAGGGGCCGCCATTTTGAACCCACCCCACTCACCGGGTCATGTATAAAAGCAGTCGATTTTTAGGGAAAGGGGTGTATTTCAATTGGACTTACCTGACCTGCCTGCCTGCCTCCCTGCCTGCCTGCTTGCCTATCCGCTTGTATGGAATGCATGTACTGACTTGGTTCTGGGTTTTTTCCATCACGGTTGTGCGCAGGTGTATGACGTCACTTCCGGTCTGCGTGAATCGGGCGTGACCTGGGACTATGGGATGCATGTACTGACTTGGTTCTGGGTATTTGTCATCACGGGGAGGTCACGTGATCAGTTCAAGGTCATATCCGTTTTTTCCATCACGGTTGTGCGCAGGTGTATGACGTCACTTCCGGTCTGCGTGAATCGGGCGTGACCTGGGACTATGGGATGCATGTACTGACTGGTTTCATTCTTTTTTTCCTTTTTTTAATAGTCAAATAGCTCCAAAAACGTCTATTTCCATTCTTGCGCATGCGCAGAATGCTGATAGTTCAACCCACACCAGTCCATCAGATGGCCCTTCATCTCACCTTCACATTGATACCTCACTCGGCTCCATCGGGCCACTAGGGGCTCTCCTAGCTCCAAAAAGGCTATTTTGCAGAAAAATATCAACATCTGGTGTACGAAGATTTTTTTTATTTTAGAGGTAGTGGGTCGAGTGAGGTATCAAATGGAAGCTGACGTGAAATGCTTCACATTGATACCTCACTCGACCCGATTGGACCACTAGGGGCTGCCCTAACTCCAAAAAAGGCTATTTTGAAGATTGCGCATGCGCAGAATGCTGATAGTTCAAGCCACACCAGTTCATCAGATGCTCCTTCACGATACCTTCAATTTGATACCTCACTCGACCCGATTGGTCCATTAGGGCCGCCTCTAACTCCAAAAAGGCTATTTTTGAAGATTGATATTTTTGATATCATCTTCGCGCATGCGCACAATTACCCTAATTCAAGCCCATACCCAGTCTATCAGATGCTCCTTCACGTCACCTTCAATTTAATACCTCACTCGACCCGATTGGTCCATTAGGGACGCCTCTAACCCCCAAAAAAATGCTATTTTCATAGCCTTTGGCCTTCGCGCATGCGCAGAAAATTCAAAATAGCCTTTTTTGGAGTTAGGCCAGCCCCTAGTGGTCCAATCGGGTCGAGTGAGGTATCAATGTGAAGCATTTCACGTCAGCTTCCATTTGATACCTCACTCGACCCACTACCTCTAAAATAAAAAAATAAATTTACGCCATCACCACTGCCCACCACCAAAAACCTTTTTGGCGTTACAGGCGTCCCTAATGGTCCAATCGGGTCGAGTGAGGTATCAATGTGAATCATTTCACGTCAGCTTCAATATGATACCTCACTCGACCCTCTACCTCAAAAATAAAATTTTGTTGACCTGATGTATGAAGATTTTTTTTTGAAAAAAAATTTTTTTGGGAAAAAAGGATGCTGGGAGCTGGTGTTAGTTGGGTGTGCTTAGGAAAGAAGTTTTCTCTTCCGGAAAGATGGGTTGGCCCTCAAAAGGGCCGTTGATAGTGTGATATGACACACTTAGGCGCGGTATATTCGCTTCACGCCTCCTACATGTTTTCTGCATATCGGGCACTTTATCTTGAGATGCAACTCGCCGGCGTCAATGCATCGGCACATCGCACCTTCACACGTCAGGGTTACCCAGCAATCCTTGCACACACATAGATGTCCACAGGGTAGTACCGCGTATAAGCTTTCCTGGTCCGTGCAGATACTACATTGTTTTGTTTTTTTCTTCACTAAGTCGTAGTATGTTTTGTCTGGCAATCTCCTCTTCCATTCCAGTCATCGTCGTCTCCATTGCTTCCATCGCTCCCCTCATGTCGATAATTTGTTCGTTGAGGCGTAATATCTCATAATAACTCTTTCAAAACTGGAGATGATCGTCAAGCCCCCTCCATCTTCTTCTTCATGGGCAACGATCTCTCTGTGTTCTTCTGTATTAGCAATTCTCGCATCTCGAGTCGGATGATGTGTAAACAGAGCACGGCGTCTTCGAAAACTCATGATGGTGTATTGGTGAATACATATCAAAATTATACGCTATTTATAGTCTAGTGGGGAGGTGAGTACAAAATGGCCGTGATCCGCAACCCTCCATTTTTAACCCACCCCACTCACCGGCGTCAATGAGTGCAAGATATAGGCTGACCCACTGTATAGTGATTGGGAGTACAAAATGACGGCCAATCCACAGACCGCCATTTTGAACCCGCCCCACTCACCGGTGTCAGTCAGTGCAAGAATCCCACTGTGCTGTGTGTACCCCTTGTCCCAAAGCATTAAAATTTCTTATTATTTTTCGATAAATCCCTTATAATTTTCATGGAACTATTAGACGACTGTGATCCAGAGTCTACACGTAATTTTTTTAGTCGTGAAAATCAATTTATTTCCAATGTACCTGGTGTTTTAACATGGATAAATAGATGGTAGTGTGGCGAAAATTTAAATTATTACCTACTCAGCACCCCCCCCCCTACGGACATTTTTTGTAAGTTTAACCCATTTATAAATTTTCTACGGAAAATTCCTGTAGGAAATAGGAGAACATTGTCCTGACGTAAGAAGTTTGTACGTTTCATATTTACGGAAAAATTATTGGTCATATTTGTTCAGCCGAGTGTTAGTTTGTCGTGATAGACAATCGATAATTAATCATATTTAGAGATATATTTCTCAAGACAACCTTGCATCCAATGAAAATATAAGCGTTAAGGCTTACCTTGCTAGCCAGATGGCTGCCTAAGAGGTGTTATTTTGCAATAAAGCGGCATCTGTTCCCGCCGATGCGATGTAAAGCCAACAAAGTTATCGCTGATCATAAAGGCTGCGTTCATCTCACCAGAACGGTATACACTTCGAAATCTGTGAAAGAATATGAATTTTCACGTTTCCTGTCTGATATCACACAAATTGATGCGTTCGCTCGAACACAGCACACTCCCTCGATTACAGTCTTCGTGTGACATGCAGGCGATGCATGATGCAGATCACAATATTCATCTCAGTGGACACCGAAAGGAACAAAGTTCCGTTATAAACTGCGACACAGAATGTTCCCCAGCTCAGAAAACAACACAATGATCAGTGAAATCGTCCTCCGTATGCAGGACGCTAACAAAACGCTAACAAAATGGTTGCTCAAGACCAAAAATTTGCCCGGATAATATCGTCGTTCAAACCACAGCGCCATCTATACGCTTTGGTGCAAGGGAGACAACTCGGACTAGACCAATTCCCAAGCGAAGATCATGTCCGCTATATTTGGCCTGTATGGGTATAGGGGTGATCGGGTTTTTTTATGGCTTTTACTATGAGCTATGAGGTTGATCATGTAGAATACGATGGAAAAAATTTGAAAGTACCGCGTAGGCTTGTATAAAGATCCCTATAGACCCATATACACTCATATACTGGGATATTAGTATGTATCAATCCATACGGGGTGGACATGTTGGAGCACTAGTGGCCCGATGGGGTAGAGTGAGGTCTTATTTTAAAGCTCTCGAGGAAATAAATAAATAAATAAATAAATAAATAAATAAATAATGAAAAAAATCAAAAAAATCGGCGAGTAGTAGACGAAGGGAAAATTGGCAAGTACTGACCATGCCCCAGACTACTTCATATGCATATCACGGCCTTAAGGCCTATGTAAGATGTAATCTACTTCACAGTTTAGTAGTATAAAAAGCGCAAGACCTTGTCCCTTCCAAAGAAATAAAATCGGCTCTATTTTACAGGAGTATATACGCAGGTGACGTGGGTTGTCACGTCACTTCCGGGTTTTCACTTTCGAACCCAGAAGAGTTCCAATTTTTTCCCTTAGACGTCCGTATGTTCATCCTCCAAACCCACAAGAGTTCCAATGTTCAACCGCCGGGGTGTTTTCCCGCCCCGCCCCAGCGCCCCGCAGCGCGCGCGCGCGCGCGTCATCCCGCGTCATCCCCGGCAGTGCGCGCGCGCGGACGCGGGTCAAAAGGTCAAAGGGTCACCTCCAGGTCAGACGGTCCAATGTCCAATGAGACAATGTTGCGGCATCGCTATAGTCAGAGCTTGAGCACAAAAAAAAAAAAAAAAAGGGGGATTCTAGATGAACCTGGGAAAGATGGGCAGGTCCATTTGGACCAATCAGCGGTCGAGAAAAAGAGCCAATCAGCCGTCGAGAAAAAGAACCAATCAGCGATCGAACAATCAGCCAATCGAATTGGAGTATTCACGGTGTGCTTTCGCTGACATCCGCGCCTACATCTGGGTTCTTGTACACCCGGGTAATGTTTTTCTGGACATGGATGGGTAACCTTTGGCTCCATTCTAGGCCACTGATTGGCTAATACGGTGTTCAAAGCCACTTTCATGCATTATGCTCATAGAACTTATAGTCATAATCTATACGTGTTGGACGAGTCTCTTCACTCACCGTATACACGTACCTCAATGAAATGCCCGCTCCAAACCTAGACCAAAGACACGTACTTGGTCTGTAGGCTGATTTCATTGGCTCTCTATTTTTACTATAGTGCTCTTGCCTTCTAACCTTGATGGGTTACCTAGAACTTATAGTCATCATCTATACGTGTTGGACGAGTCTTTTCACTCACCGTATACACGTACCTCAATGAAATGCCCGCTCCAAACCTAGACCAAAGACACGTACTTGGTCTGTAGGCTGATTTCATTGGCTCTCTATTTTTTACTATAGTGCTCTTGCCTTCTAAACTTGATGGGTTACATTTTGACCCCATCCTACACCACTGATTTCAGTTTGACTGAATCTCCACATTGGGCATTGATGCATTAGGAATAAAACACACAAGACAGGGTTTTTTGGTGAGATCTCATTTTTTTTTTATTCAGTGAACAACGTGAGAACAACCACGTGAAAACTCAAGCCCAGAACAAGGGGCTTGTAATTAACTGAAGCCCAGAACAAGGGGCTTGTACATTGAAGCCCAGAACAAGGGGCTTGTACATTGAAGCCCAGAACAAGGGGATTGTCATTAACTTAAGCCCAGAACGGGGCTTGTACATTGAAATGATGGGCGGCCCAGTCATAGACGAGTACATCGCGGTCCTCGGCCTGGGGGTACTCGTCAAACATCTGTACGATAGTAGATAGGGTCTTCCCCGGCATCGATGGTACAGGTAAAACAAGCAATATTGTCCGCACACGCCACTGGTCAGGCTTTGCAACGTTTGACTGTTCCAACACCACGCCTCTGTGCCTTGATCCATGAAGTCTGTTAAATCGGGATGGAGGGGTGGCAGACCGTACGGGTCAAAGTATTCCCCCTGCTCTTCTGTCAAGTACACGGCCACCCAGTGTTCACCGGGTCGATCCATCAGGTCCGTGTTGAGAACGTAAGCAGCCGGATACATACGGTCTAATGGAAACACATCTCGGGCGAACACCCCTTGAAAGACCCTACGTGTCTCTGGGTCATTCTCCAGCACGGTGGTTCTCTGGTCTGTATCCATGTTAGGTGGAGAAGTCACACAGGACGTTGCGCGCCTTGTCCACTTGAATGATGTTGTCAAACTCGGCGTAGCAGATCACATTGACGGTGGTCCCGAGGGCTCGTGCAAAGTGGATATCCAACCGTAAATTGGCCTTGCTTGGCCAGGGCCAGCTGATGGTCGTTCTCTAAGGTGGGGGTCAGATCGAAACAGAACAACGTGTATCCGTTCGCGTAGTCCTTCCGACTGATCATATTCCCTTCGTCCTGGTTGATTTGACCGGTGGCTGTAAACAGGCTCTGATAGGCTCGAATGAAATTCCTCCGCCCAAAGTTCGGGGTTAAGGCCGTGGCTGGCACCTGTTGTCCATCCACATGCAGGGCCACACAATTGATGCCGAAATGTTTAAAGTCAAACGGATTCTCTGGGTAGGCTCCGCTGAAACTGGTATTTTCCACACAGGCCAGGATCAATCGCTTGGGTAGTTCCCCCAGGAAAAGGTTTTCTTTGTTGGCGCCCATATTTCCAGCAGGCACAGAGAACACTTTGGTTTGCACGCGTCGGATAGGGTACTGGGCTGGTTTTGTTTCCAAGGCTTTCATGTGTCCCAATTGAACGGCTGGATTCGGTTTCACTTTTTGGACATACAGGACTGCGTCTTGGATGACAATCTTATAGTCCGCTGCATGCCCCTCTACGTTAGTGGCCATCAAGGCGAAGGTCGGAGGCGCCCGTATCAGTCGGATTTTGATGGGGGTCTTGTTCAAGAGGTACCGGTCTTGCATGAACATGTCTGCATGCAGTCGACCCATCATATCCACCGAGGCACTGTTCGCAGTGAAAGCCTTCCGTTTGTTATATCCCCCATTGTCCGCCGTGTCCATGTGCTCGGCCGTGTCCTTGTAGAATAAAGCGGTTGTCAGCTGAGATTTTTTAGCCTCTCGGCCATACGACAACAGTGTCTCGATGTAGGCTCGATAGGGGTACGTGTTGGTGGGAGTCACTGATGAGTTTGTCGCTGAGAAAAATATCCACCTGCTGAAACATCGAGTGCAGCCAGAGATTCGTCGGGCCCACCGTTGCTTGGTCAGCGAGTCTGGTGCCAGCTCCATTGATCACCTTGGCTTTCACATACAAGTAGGTATGGGCTAAATCCACATAGGCCGTATCCGCATTACTGATGGTGAACTCGATGGGTCCGGTTTCGTTGATGCTGGAGAGCGGGAGATGCTCCACCCATAATCCTTGTTCGACACTGGTTTGTGTGGGCGGCACGGTCCACAAATCAAATTCACTGTTGGTGGAGGGGCAGGACTCGGCGTGGATTAAGGCCATGTTTTGAGAAAAGATATCCCGGGTCTTCTTCGATGTGCGTCGTCGCTGGATCGGTCGTCGACTGGTGCGTGGTCTCCGTGGGGCAGCTCTTTTATTCCCTACGGTGCGTTGTGCTTTGGCCACCAAGACGCCTCCCGCTTCTTTGGCCCGCCGTTTCAAGGATTCTTTGGGTGCCGTACCCCCAAGACATCACCGGCCACTTGCAGTCCACTGCGTACCGCTTGTTTGCCCATTGCTTTCACCCCACGCGTCACCAAGGGCAGGAACGTTTTCACAATGCTGCCGAGTATGTTCCCCAGACCATGTCCTCGTTGCATGCGTGCACCGCTAAATACCGGAAAGCCACCCCGGCCTGTTGGGCATAATAGTCGGCATAGCTGCGTGCATCGCACTCGTAAGGTACTTTCATTATGCAAAGTGGGGAGCACGTGCTTGTCGAAAATGAAGTGTCAGCACCACTTTTTCTCGTTCGAATGCCACCGGTCGTCCCGTGTCATCTCTTATATCCACCGTGATCGTGTTGATGTCGGTATGTCGTACGGGCAGGTACATGATATGGTTGAAACTGTGGGTGACTTGATCGCCATACGTATTTTAATGGGGACCACCCGTAACAGAGGTGTGT
>JAVTVY010010766.1:0-54509 GCA_036873755.1 Hanleya hanleyi
TTCAGATTTATTCTTCTTGGCTCTCTATATTTAGGTCCCTTCATCAGGAGTAACTTCAGATCCTTATCACTCACCACATCAAGGTCACCAGTCACAATATGTTTGCATGGTGTATAGATAAAGTTCGATAATTCACAATCACAACTATAGCCTCCTAACGTGTATAAGTTCCAGTCAAACTCCTTGACAGCATTTGAGTAATTGAATATTTTGGTGGCTATAGATTTAGTATACTTATATATGAAATACAAGGAGGTTCTGTGAACTTGAAATAGTTTGGTACAGCGTTGCGTACCTCTGGATCATTCAGGGTTCGAGGTAAATTAATGATGTCCAGTCCTTTATCTAAGTAGTTGAGTTTCAAGAAAAGCCGATCTTGAGATGTTTCGATTATGTTCACTGGACGATACAACCGAAAATACGCTATATCTTGACATACTTTACTAATTTTTGGTGGTATTATATTTCCTGAAGACGCAGATTGTTGTATATCATAAAGACATGATGTTCTTTCCATAAAATCCATATAACTGACAATTAGTCTTGATCCAGATGAATTTCCAAGTCGTTTTCCAGAGTAAGGATCTCAGTCAGCCTTTGTTCATTCGAATATGACGAACATGTGAAAGACATGATATTCAAACGGACCCCAGCCCCGGGTTAAGCGAAATTAGACACAATATACTAAACGTAGTGCCAGAGATCGTGTACGCTACGATTGTAATTTGTATACCGTCAGTATACGATACTATCAGTATTTGGGGAACTTCAAATGGAGGTGTTTGGTGATATAGTCCGGTTTGACAAGTATCTGTAACGATATTTGGCAATATGGCGTTGATTGAAATTGTCAGTCTGCACATGATCTAGCAAATGCCGGTCCTTCTGGAACATTGCTATCCATGAATGGGTAGATAATGGGGAAAGAATTGAATCGTCTCTCTTTTCGTAGTGTCGAATCGACAGGAAACCCTGATCATTAATATAAAAGTATAGGTTCAGCTATCTGATCTTCCAACCAATCATAACGACATACCAAAAGTATACTGGACTCCCAAAATGCATAAATCACCATACAAAGCTAGATTCATAGCTGGTTCTAGAAGCTGCACCACCAAGCTTCTTTCAACCCTGTTGACGAGGGCCCTTCATGAAGTAAAAACATTTTGGGAAAGGTATTGCGCCACTATTTCTAAAACTCTGGCGTTGAATGTATGTGGATATTGAAAAACTCAAAATGTCTTACGGAAGAACTTGATGCTGAAGGTCACATACCGTACAGACATGTATCCACATGGGATTTCTCGACTCTCTATACTACAATCCCTCATCAGGACCTTATTGACCGTCTAAGTTCATTAATAGTATCTGTGTTCAAGAAAACTGATCGCAGATATATTAATGTCGGAAGCCATAAAGCATTCTTTAGCTCTACTACATGCAGGAGATATCATTCATGGGATGTTTCTTTGTTTATAGAGTTGCTTGAATTTCTCATTAAAAATATCTATGTGAAATTTGGCAACACAATATATCAGCAGCACATAGGTATTCCAATGGGTACTAATTGTGCACCCCTGTTGGCTGATCTGTATCTGTTCTCTTATGAATATGACTATATGCAGGCGCTTTCAAAAACCGATCCATTCAAAGCCCGTTCCTTCTCATTCACCAAATGCTATATAGACGATCTTCTCGCTGTGGATAATTGCTATATAAATGACGCAGTGAAGGATATATATCCACCTTCACTGTTTGAAGGAAACTGCAGATAGCCCTACAGGCACATCATATTTAGATCTATATCTCTAGAAATATGAAGCGGGCATTCTCTCTCGTCGACTTTATGACAAAAGAGATGATTACAATTTCGACATCGTAAACTATCCCTTCCTGGACAGAAATATTTCAGTGGGACCTGCATATGACGTATACATATCTCTGTCCGTCTCACTGGGTGTTCTCGAAACGAAGACCAAAGACCCCAAAAAAGAAGACCCTTTCCCAAAAGAGCCCTCAAATGGGTCTTCCATCGTCGGCCTTGGTTTTGGTATTGGCCCTATCAAAACACATGTGGAAAAACCAAGCTAAGGCCCAGAAATTTCTGGGTTGTGTGATGTTCGGAGAGGGCGTGAGAGTGTGAGATGCAGTTACCACTGTTCCTTGGGACTTTTAGTCCGCTTTTCATTCGCAGTGCGAACAATAATTCCCGATCAATTTTCACTCGGAAATAAAGTCCGCCCTAGGTTATAACACATTCGCGACTGCTCGGCTTAATCCGTCGAAGTCATAATATCTCGCGCATTAATGGTGTAAACCGTGATCCACCACACGTGAGGAACATCACATGCTGTAGGATGTGTTTCCGCTCACATAGTCCTCGTATTCCTATCCAAATGAAATGAATATTCCCTTGATTCTAGCCGCGGAGGATCTCCTGGGGGGTTTTTTCTCCAGCTGATATCCATGGTGACGGAAGTCATACAGCTGACATGCGCTGTTCAGAGTTTCGGCGTGATACTGTGCTTTCAAAATGGATGCCAATTTGGATTCTTAGCAGTGCACCACGAGGTACTAATGTCCTACATTATCGGAGACCGTGTCGAGTGGATTATAACATAGCAGGACATGTAAAACACCCGGCTAATGTCATCCCAGCTACAGGGACTTCCATCTTCGGTCTTAGTAGTAGTAAAGTGCACCTATTTATGGGCAGAAAACTCTTTGAACATTTCCTGGTTATCTCTCTGATTCGAACATTTTGTCACATCCATTTCAAAGGTCATGCGCAGTCGGAGAATAGAAAAAAAGGAATTTTGGAGGAAATTTTGTGTTAGAGGTGGGACACCCGTGGTGAGGTATCATTGTGAAGCACTCGTGGGGGAGCATCCGACTAAACTGGAGTGGAGTGAAAGTAAGGCAATGGCGCGCATGCTCAAGCAGGGAATTGTGGGAAAAGGGCATTTGAATGGATATGTTGGTGTCTCGGTGGTCCGAATGGGTCGTGTCGGGTGTCCTGTTGAAACGCTCGTGGGGAAGCGTCCGACTGGACAGGCGAGGAGTGGAAGCAAAGCTATGGCTCGCATGCGCAGTGGAAAAAAGGTCGAGGTTGGCTATCTTCGGTCGGAATGGATCATGTAGGGTGTCATGTTGAAGCACTCCTGGACCGGAGACGTGAATGGACTGGTGTGTAGTGGAAATGCCGGCAATTAAAAAAAGGCATTTGAGTGGACGTTTTAGGGTAGAGATGAGCCACCCTTGGTCCAAATGACGCGTGGGTGGTATCCTGTTGAAGCTTTTCTCGGGTAGAGCCAGACTGGGGGTGGAATGCACCCTACGGATTGAGGAGTAGTAGAGAAAGGACACTTTCGGAGGTGCTGACTATGCCCCAGGCACTTCAAGGTTATCTGCATAGCAATACATACAGCGAGAGAAGGGGAATCCCCACGCAACACCTTAAGGCCTATCTTAACACCTAAACGACTAACTTAACACCCGTCTCAACGCAATAACGCCATATACAGGCAGATCACAGAAAGAAAGATCAACACGTTCACAAGTTCTCTTATAGTTTATTATCCCCTCCATTAAATCATACTCACGCTGAGGAAGCCGAGGTGGGTGTGTTTACAATTCAATTTTACTCTTGTCCAATCAGAAGCCACCATTTGATCTTGCATCTGTCATGTTCACTCTTGTCCGTTAGACGTATCCCTAGTCGTTGTCGGGCAGGCCATGATCATCATGTAGACATATAGAGTATATACGGCATGTTACGGTATCCATCAGTGCATGTTGTGTGTGAATGGGGTTACAAGCGTCTGGTCCGTCATTCATAATTCAGCCGTCGTCCATTAGAGAATATCCGCGTCCATAATCCAAAGACCTATTCCATATTCCATATAACAGTATTAGCACCAAATTCAAAAAGACAATCATAGTATACATAAACATAGGCTTGTTTCCTGCAAGAGAGAAGCGGTCAACAGTTTTCAATGATGCCGGCAAGACATCATGATGTTCCAAAAATATCAAATCCGTATCGCTGATCAGTATTCTTAATCCATAATATTCGTTGTAAAGTCGTCATCTAAAGAATGATGTATCTCAGTCACGCTTTGATTGTGACTGTTCATATGAGTACCATGAGGATCTTGAAGTACATGGATTCATACGGCCCCTAGCCCCGGCTTAAGCGGAATTAGACACGAGTTACGAAATACAAAATACGTTACATTGGTGACCCTCTCCACCGTCCACTTGGCGTCGGGGCGTCGATGCTGGACCCATTCCAAGAGATCCAATTGGTCCACTTAAGCCAGAACCTTTTCCAGTGACGCACGATTGGTGATGGTGATAGGATCACCGTACACATGGTTTTGGCACTGGAACAGAAATAGCGCAGTTGGCCTGTCATCTCATGGCATCAGATGTACCCAAAAACGACATTTAATTTGAATAACTGACTTAGGCGTTTGAAGCGGTGTCCACATTCATGGCGGTGTAAATGATCCGGGTTTATCGCACAACTATACTGGGCAGCTCCAACGTTCTTGGTAGACTCTTGGCGGCGCAAGTCGTGCAGACGAGTGAATGATTTCGTGCAGATAGTACAAGTGAACATCTTGGAGGTTGACAAATTGTCTTCTGAATGGGTCAGACCGCTCCCCTTTTATAGCACGCTAGCTCGTGATCTATTTTTAGCACACTCGATTCAAATTCAGTGCAAAACAGTCTAAACCTATTTTTATGCACACACCATATCACAGGAACGCCCGCCAACGCCTAGCTTAAAGCTTCAACGCCCTGGTGAAATAGTTCAGAAGCTCTGTTGGGCCTAGATGTCTCATGGAATTAAAACTAATTCATTGAAATGCAGGGACGCCCGTCAACACTTCGTTACGCCATAACACCCGTCTCAACGCCCCAACGCCCTATCTTAACGCCATAACGCCCTATCTTAACGCATTAACGCCCTGGCATAACGCCTTATCGCTCTATGGTAACGCCTTAGCACACATGCTTTGACCATTGGCCCCTGACCCTTGATGAAAGTGACGTCACCGGAAATAAAGTCACCACCGGGAGTGACGCATCTGTGTGGTTATGTGCTCACCTGGTGCGCCGCAAGTGACGTCATCGCAGGAAGTGGCGTCATAACCGGAAGTGGCGTCATCGCACGCATGTGCGCTAACCTGATGGTACGCTGGTGGACCATATAGATCAGATTCACGTGACCTCACCTCCCGTTTTGCACACGGCGAAAACTGGGCGAGCCCTAAGCCAGCCAGACTTCAGGCATCTTGGATGTTTTCAAAGTATTTAACCTGAATAAATTGAACTCCTGCTGGGTTTATGAGAGGATTTTTGTGCTTAGTCTTTTATCATTTCTCAACACCTTAAGTGAAACTATCAGCATGAAGTTTCATCCCGTTAAACTTGTGTAAGGTTTAGATCCAAAGCTGAGCATTATTAATAAAACGACCTCAAAATCAACAAGATTTCATGGGGGTGGCTGGGGGGATCTCAGAGAAGTAAACTGCGTGAAAAACGATTTGTTAAAATAATGGGTTTTGAGTATTTGTCACACAAATTCTACCTATGTTTATACCATCTTTAAAGTGACCGTGTATTTTGTTATTTTGACTGCAATCGCCGTGACAGAAATACGTAATGCAACTGATTTAGGTGTTTGAAGCAGTGTCCCCATTCCTTGCATTCTTCCTTGGCCCCTGACCCGTGTTGCGACCGTTCATGGCGGTGTGGATGATCCGGTGCTGAAACGACTGTGTATATATCGTACAACTATACTGAATGGTTCCGTCGTGCTTGGTAGCCTCATGGCGAAAAATGCATTTGGATGAATCAGTTTTAATTCCATGGGATATCTAGACCCAAGCTTCTGAGCTATTTCACCAGGGCGTGAAGCGTTAAGCTAGGCGTTGGCGAGCGTTACTTTGTTATGGTGTTCGAATAAAAATTGGTTTAGACCGGTTTGTACTGATTTCGACCAGTTTGAATCGAGTGTTCTAAAAATAGATCACCAGCTAGCGAGCTATAATAGGGGAGCGGCCCGATCGTTGCAGCAGACAGTCTGTCAACCACAGAGATGTTCGCTTGTACTACCTGCACGAAATCATTCACTCCTCTGCACGACTTGCGCCGCCATGAGTCGACCAAGCACGACGGAATCGCACAGTATAGTTGTGCGTTATGTACACAGTTTCAGTGCCTGGATCATTACAGCGCCATGAACGTTCACTCCATGGGCCAGGGGTCAAGGAAGAATGTAAGAAATGTGGATACCGCTACAAAGGCTTAAGTCAGCTGATGCGACACCAACGCACACAACACCCTGTACCGCAGCCACGTTTGAAGGTAGTGGAGTTCGTAGGCACCAGTATCGAGACAGCGGGAACTCCCACCCCTCGCACGAGGGCCGATGATGACGACGTGGAAGACAAAGTACACTCCGTGAACGACACCATAATTGCTTCCAACCCGAAGACCATCCAGTGAGTGACATCTACCGGCGCCATTGGTCCATGATCCGACGATGACTCCACCGTCATCGCCCTATTCAAGATATCTACAATTTCCGACTGACCGACGTCGTCCGTCTACGCAGCCACGTGGAAGCCACCTCCAACGACGTTACTACGGTGGTCCTCTACAGCTTCGTAGCAATGGCCCCGGTCGAATTTCATAATACGATAGACTGCCCGTGTTCTGCTACATCATAATTCTTCTTGCCTTCTTTATAGCTTATATCTATAATACCATCCTATTCAGCATTATCAACGCTACAAACGAGGACGTACAGATCGATGACTGGCTTCGTCTACATGGTGATCGAGGTCATGGAGTAAATTTTGACCTGCCTCAGTTATGCCCCTTGGGTGTGCCTAAAAATCAGGACACATCAGGACCAAAAAAACGGGCAGATTGACCCCCACTTTTTTTGCCTTTTTAAATTGAGATCGGACAAGGAAATCCTCTTACAGATTTTTCTGGAAATAGAACCGAATTTGACCATTTTTCGACATTTTATGGGGTTTTCTACGAAAAATGAAGCAAGCTTGGAGGGGAATGTTCGAGATTTATTTTTATATTGTTTAATCATGCTCTATCAGAAAATATATACATATAAGTGATTTGGGTTGAAGATTTTACGACAATAGGTGGCCGAAAAACGGACCCATTGTCTATTCCTTGCCGAATGGAAGAATCCCTGGAGTGCACCCTACAGCCTTCATATTAAATGTTGCTTTTAGGTACATCTTATGCCACAAGATGACGGGTCAACTGCGCTATTTCTCTTCCAGTGCCAACAACCACGTGTACGGCCATCCTTTCATCATCTCCAGTCGTGCGTCACTGGAGACGGTTCTGGCTCAAGTCGATCAATACGATCTCTTGAGATGGGCCCAGCATCATGGCCCCGACATCAAGTGGACGGTAGAGAGGGTCATAAGACAATAAAATAAATTTAAACTAACTAACTAGAGGGTTACCAATGTTACATTTCTCGTGGCTAAACTGATTGGTCACCCCATCGGCTGAACGTATTCACCCACGACATGCACTGGTGGATACCGTAACATACCGTATATACTCTATATGTCTAGAAGATGATCATCGCCTGCCCGACGAAGGATACGTCATCTGACGGAAAAGAGCGAACATGACAGATGCAAGACCAAATGGCGGCTTCTGATTGGACAAGAGCAACCGCGAGAATACACCTAACGAGCATGAACGAATATGACAGATACAACATCAAATGGCAGCTTCTGATTGGACAAGAGCATACTTGAATTGTAAACATACCTAACGCGGTTTTCTCAGCGTGGGTATGATGTAATGGAGAGAATAATAAACTATGAAAGCTTCTGAACGGGTTGATATTTTTTTTTCTCTCATCTGTCGGTATTTTGGTGTTATTGCATTGAGGTGGGCGTTATGCGTTAAGATGGGCATTTAGGCGTTAAGGTAGGCGTTTAGTCGTTGCGTTGGGATTCCCCTTCTCTCGCTGCATGTATTGTTATGCATATAAACTTGAAGTGCTCAGGCATAGTTAGCACCTCCGAAAGTGCGCTTTATCTACTATCCTAACACATCCATTCAAATGCACTTTTTCTACTGCTCATGCGCACCATCGCCTTACTTCCGCTACGCACCAGATCAGTCGGACTCTCACTGTGAGTGCTTCAATAGGACACCCAATACGACCCATTCGGGCCACGGATGATCCACCGCGACCCCAAAACGTCCATTCAAATGCCCTTTTCTCAAAATTCCTTGTCTGCGCATACGCGCCATAGCCTTACTTCTAGTCTACACCAGCCCAGTCGAGCGCTTCAATAGGACACCCGATACGACCCATTGGTCCACCTCGACCCCAAGACGTCCATTCAAATGCCCTTTTCCAACCATTTCTTGCCTACCCATGGGCGTAGTAACCTTACTTTCATTCCACACCAGTTCAGTCGGATGCTTCCCCACGAGTGCTTCAAACTGATACCCCAAATGACTCATTCGGACCCCGGATGACCAACCTCTAACCCAAAACGTCCACACAAATGCATTTTTTTCTACTATTCCCCGACTGCGCATGAGCAGATTAACACCTGAAGTCCCGTGAACAGGACGTGACCCGGAGGTGACCTTTGGCCGCGGAAGTGCCCTTTGATCCGGATGTGACGTCAAAATGTTCGAATCAGGGAAGATAACCGGGAAATGTTCAAAAGAGTTATAGGTGCCCAAATGCACGGGTTATATACAAACTTGCTCGATCCGTACGACGTCGGGCATTACTGGTGCTAAAGACCGTGTGGTTACTTCACACATTCCACATTAACAGCTGCAATAAAAGCGGCTGAGGCTACGCTTTAGAATCCTCCATATTCTATTCTGGATGTGATGTGCCGAGGGATGTTTTCCTGTCAAACCATATGGTTGTTTTTTAGTCGCCAGACATCGACAATTTTTCCCACCTCTTGCATATCTCACCAATTACAACGCTTAAAAAAAATCATCAAATGTCCTTATTAGGTCGTCGTATGTATCCCCAACGACATAATACTTTGTATGAAGATCTCTTTCCCATATGAACATGTTCGATCTCAAACCGAATACTCAGAACATCTCATGTTGTAGACAAATGTATTTCCAAGTGTTACGCCAACAAGTCGAAGAAGGCTGAATAAGCTGTACAAGTCGTACAAGATGGAGACGGACTGCATACGAGGTTCACCCACTCGGGTTCCATATGGGATGAGTCTCGACAGGGTCAAGGTCAGAACACGAATAAGAATGAAATTGATAGGACTCCATATAAAAGGAAATACTCTCCAGAGTATGCCAGTGATCATGAAAAAAATTATTCATCCTTCAGATATAGATCAAACTAGTGATACTCAGAGCTGTATTAAATATGCCTGGATAGAGAGGTTTACCGATTGAATGAAGGAGGAACATGGTGAAGATATTTATGAGAGAAACAACAGTTGAAGACGAATCAGGTGAAATGGCAAACCAGGCTATATTTCAAAAATTGGAAAGACTTGGTCGATAGTCATGAGATAAAAAATGATAACATTCATTTTTGAAGACAGTCAGCTTCAAAGTGTAAACAATATTATCTAAGAGGAAGCTATCAAAACGAATACCCGTATTAAACAGAGAAAGGACTTATTCGAGAAATTTGAAAATATGAATCATTTTTCTCAGAATAAATGAAACAAAGTTTTGAATATTCAAAACAATTGTACATGTTTATATTATGTATGAGGAAGAATTATACAATGTAATGTATCTACAATGATGTGTTGATATGTTGTAGTGTAGTGTGGATTAATGAAATATGTATTATACTATACCATGCGTTTAAATCATTTTCTCCATATTTACTGTACTATATACCATGGTAAAATACTATACTATTAAAAGAGTCGACATGAAACGTCCGTATGTTTGTATGTATGTTTTTCTGTCATAAATAGCGTGCGTTGACACTCTTGCAGAGTCAACAAACTTGGTACACATATACTACGAGACGATACCTACATGATGGTACCATATAAGCGTCAGATTCGACATTCAGAAGCTAGCCATCGTCCAAATTGTTTTCCCTATGTTCTGAGTATATAAATATGACTGACCATATGGAACCATTGGATAGTGTACATGTACAGAGGCTGTGCATTGTATATACATATTAACTAAATACTAAACATCAGATCCAACATTCAGTAGCTAACCATTGTTCGTAAATAATTCCTGTGTCTATCTTTATGAATATCATGTTTTTTTCTATTAATATATCGCAAAGCGGTACAGCACACAATGTAATCCCGATCCTCCTCCTGTGCCTTCTCCTAGTCCTGCTCCTCCTCAGTAGTAGTAAAAACACCGCTGGGAGCTCATTTAGCGGCAGATGACCGCCAGGGGGCGCCACCAGTCTCGTGACGTCACTTCCGGTTCCGATATTCTTCCGTGGTGATGCGGTCGCTTCCGGTTCCGGCGGTGCTGCGGTCGCCGGAACAAGTCTCCATTATGAGAAAGTAGTCCCGAGACTTCAAATACGCGGGGGAGAATGTCCGGCAATGTCCGGGAATCTCCGGCAATTTTCTTTCATCTTCGACAATGTCCGTCCCTTTCCGGGACAATATATAGCCTTTATCTGCCCTTCCGAAGCATCCATGGAATGCACAGGGTCCCCGACAATATTGCCATCTATTTGCCCATGTTAAATGGCCAGTGGGAACCCTCAGCTTCTCCATACAGGTTTCTCCAAAACCGTATTGGCACGAAAAAAATACCTGAAACCATGGCAAGGAAGACTTATAGTAATAAACATAACATAGGTGTTATCAGTACGACCCCAGGGTCGAGCGTTTATTGTTCAGTATATCTCCGCAAAAAATAAACATACAAAGTAGCGGCGCTTGCTGTGGGGATGCCCATTTGACATCACGACATCGATCGTGCTGCCCTCTGGAGGCAAGGAAGCCAACTCAGACAGGGCGAACCCTCTGTAGGGCAAATTCAGAGTCATCTCCCCTGATTCGAACATTTGCATCTATACGAGAAATGCCTGTATGGGGTATACGGGTGGTCATTTTTTTCTTGTGTATTTTACTATGGGTTGTGGGATCTTGTTTTCTTCGTCTCGAGCTGTAGAACACGATGGGAGGGATGGCATTTTTGGAAAAGTTCACGGAGGTCTGGATAGGCTCAGTGGACAATGTTGGTTCCACTGAGAAGCGCACACATGCTCATTGCGGTATGGGTTGTGGGATCTTGTTTTTCACGTCTCACCACGTAGAACACGATTGACGGTGTCTTGAAGCTGAGCGATGAATTTTTTTGAAAAAGTCACTGTGCGCTTGCGTAGTGGGTAAATAGCGCTGGGTGAACGTTTTGGGGTCTAGGTGAGCTCTAGTGGTCCGATTGGGTCGTATGAGGTCTTATTTTGAAGCTCTCGTGGAGGAGCACCCGACTGGACTACTGTATCGTCCGTTTTCATTATTCTGCGCATGGCCAGCTATAATAGGGGAGCGGCCCGATCGTTGCAGCAGACAGTCTGTCAACCACAGAGATGTTCGCTTGTACTACCTGCACGAAATCATTCACTCCTCTGCACGACTTGCGCCGCCATGAGTCGACCAAGCACGACGGAATCGCACAGTATAGTTGTGCGTTATGTACACAGTTTCAGTGCCTGGATCATTACAGCGCCATGAACGTTCACTCCATGGGCCAGGGGTCAAGGAAGAATGTAAGAAATGTGGATACCGCTACAAAGGCTTAAGTCAGCTGATGCGACACCAACGCACACAACACCCTGTACCGCAGCCACGTTTGAAGGTAGTGGAGTTCGTAGGCACCAGTATCGAGACAGCGGGAACTCCCACCCCTCGCACGAGGGCCGATGATGACGACGTGGAAGACAAAGTACACTCCGTGAACGACACCATAATTGCTTCCAACCCGAAGACCATCCAGTGAGTGACATCTACCGGCGCCATTGGTCCATGATCCGACGATGACTCCACCGTCATCGCCCTATTCAAGATATCTACAATTTCCGACTGACCGACGTCGTCCGTCTACGCAGCCACGTGGAAGCCACCTCCAACGACGTTACTACGGTGGTCCTCTACAGCTTCGTAGCAATGGCCCCGGTCGAATTTCATAATACGATAGACTGCCCGTGTTCTGCTACATCAATATTCTTCTTGCCTTCTTTATAGCTTATATCTATAATACCATCCTATTCAGCATTATCAACGCTACAAACGAGGACGTACAGATCGATGACTGGCTTCGTCTACATGGTGATCGAGGTCATGGAGTAAATTTTGACCTGCCTCAGTTATGCCCCTTGGGTGTGCCTAAAAATCAGGACACATCAGGACCAAAAAAACGGGCAGATTGACCCCCACTTTTTTTGCCTTTTTAAATTGAGATCGGACAAGGAAATCCTCTTACAGATTTTTCTGGAAATAGAACCGAATTTGACCATTTTTCGACATTTTATGGGGTTTTCTACGAAAAATGAAGCAAGCTTGGAGGGGAATGTTCGAGATTTATTTTTATATTGTTTAATCATGCTCTATCAGAAAATATATACATATAAGTGATTTGGGTTGAAGATTTTACGACAATAGGTGGCCGAAAAACGGACCCATTGTCTATTCCTTGCCGAATGGAAGAATCCCTGGAGTGCACCCTACAGCCTTCATATTAAATGTTGCTTTTAGGTACATCTTATGCCACAAGATGACGGGTCAACTGCGCTATTTCTCTTCCAGTGCCAACAACCACGTGTACGGCCATCCTTTCATCATCTCCAGTCGTGCGTCACTGGAGACGGTTCTGGCTCAAGTCGATCAATACGATCTCTTGAGATGGGCCCAGCATCATGGCCCCGACATCAAGTGGACGGTAGAGAGGGTCATAAGACAATAAAATAAATTTAAACTAACTAACTAGAGGGTTACCAATGTTACATTTCTCGTGGCTAAACTGATTGGTCACCCCATCGGCTGAACGTATTCACCCACGACATGCACTGGTGGATACCGTAACATACCGTATATACTCTATATGTCTAGAAGATGATCATCGCCTGCCCGACGAAGGATACGTCATCTGACGGAAAAGAGCGAACATGACAGATGCAAGACCAAATGGCGGCTTCTGATTGGACAAGAGCAACCGCGAGAATACACCTAACGAGCATGAACGAATATGACAGATACAACATCAAATGGCAGCTTCTGATTGGACAAGAGCATACTTGAATTGTAAACATACCTAACGCGGTTTTCTCAGCGTGGGTATGATGTAATGGAGAGAATAATAAACTATGAAAGCTTCTGAACGGGTTGATATTTTTTTTTCTCTCATCTGTCGGTATTTTGGTGTTATTGCATTGAGGTGGGCGTTATGCGTTAAGATGGGCATTTAGGCGTTAAGGTAGGCGTTTAGTCGTTGCGTTGGGATTCCCCTTCTCTCGCTGCATGTATTGTTATGCATATAAACTTGAAGTGCTCAGGCATAGTTAGCACCTCCGAAAGTGCGCTTTATCTACTATGTGCGCATGCGAGTTCCACATCCCCCCTCCCTCAGTCTGGGTCTACTCGATAAGAGCTTCAATAGGATACCACCCACGCGTTATTTGGACCAGAGGTAGCCCATCCCTACCCCAAAACGTACACTCAAATGCCTCTTTTCCCCTGCCCATGCGCAGATTGACGGTATTTCCACTCAACACTAGTCCAGTCCGATCCCACGAGTGCTTCAACCTGACACCCTACACGACCCATTCGGACCGATGATAGCCCATCTTAACCCAGAAACTCTGGCTGTGATAGGGAAAAATAGGTAAGGGGGCGTGGCATTCCTATCACAGCCCAGAATGAGGCTAGGTTAAAATTTGGAGATAAAAACTCATGTCGCGAAGAGCGGCTTTTCGCTGACGAAAATAACGAAACGGGAGAGAAAATATATGCCAATTTGATACAGTTTGACCGACCTGAGCTTCTTTAACCATGTACCTCTCTTATGACTGTTTGAGACTCCAAAAAATTAGTGACGACGAAGAAAACACAATAAACGCTCGGTTTCGATGTTTACCGCCTTTTTCTCAGATTACAGCTCAACGAGACTTGGCCGCGCGTGCTCACTAGTATCGTGACCTTTCTGATCACACGACTAAATATAGCTGTCTGCTTGCCAGCTGTGCGCACAACGTGGTTTTGGCAGTTTTAGAAAGGGCAAATGAACGTTGATTTCAAATGAACAACTCCTCTTTTATAGTTGTACATGACATGGAATTTATATGCGTGATTTCAAAATAACTGGAGTTCGAAGTTTTTGGTAAGAGATTACGAGTAAATTGACTATGGTGAAATGGACGAGTCACGTGGTCAGAAAGGTCAATCGCGTTGGAAATCTCGTTCTCTCAACGAGACTGAAAATGGCGGCAACTTGACGAGTTTGATGACAAAATTTGAGCTTGGAAGGAGATTTCGTCTAACGGAATGAGTCATTAGTTGATTATCGAAGTTCTGGAGATGCCAAATCATATTATTTATTCGATAAAATGCTTTTCGTGCCTTTGTCTCAATTCCCCACGCCGTGTGCAGTTAAAGATCTCGAGCGACTGAAGTCTTATTTATTTTTTTCCTTTTCGGTCTGTATTAGTGATTCGGGCTAAAGGGGTCAGCAACAACTACCAAAAATAAAAAAATAGACTCCTTAGCCGATGTTTTCGGGCTAAGCCCATCTCAACCCCAAAACGTCCATGCAAATGCCTTTTTTCTACCACACATGCGCGCCATAGCCTTACTTCCACTACTCACCAGTCCAGTCGGAATCTCTCCCATGAGCGCTTCAATAGGACATCCCACAGCATCCATTCGGACCGAAGATAGCCCATCTCGGTCCTAACACATCCATTCAAATGCACTTTTTCTACTGCTCATGCGCACCATCGCCTTACTTCCGCTACGCACCAGATCAGTCGGACTCTCACTGTGAGTGCTTCAATAGGACACCCAATACGACCCATTCGGGCCACGGATGATCCACCGCGACCCCAAAACGTCCATTCAAATGCCCTTTTCTCAAAATTCCTTGTCTGCGCATACGCGCCATAGCCTTACTTCTAGTCTACACCAGCCCAGTCGAGCGCTTCAATAGGACACCCGATACGACCCATTGGTCCACCTCGACCCCAAGACGTCCATTCAAATGCCCTTTTCCAACCATTTCTTGCCTACCCATGGGCGTAATAACCTTACTTTCATTCCACACCAGTTCAGTCGGATGCTTCCCCACGAGTGCTTCAAACTGATACCCCAAATGACTCATTCGGACCCCGGATGACCAACCTCTAACCCAAAACGTCCACACAAATGCATTTTTTTCTACTATTCCCCGACTGCGCATGAGCAGATTAACACCTGAAGTCCCGTGAACAGGACGTGACCCGGAGGTGACCTTTGGCCGCGGAAGTGCCCTTTGATCCGGATGTGACGTCAAAATGTTCGAATCAGGGAAGATAACCGGGAAATGTTCAAAAGAGTTATAGGTGCCCAAATGCACGGGTTATATACAAACTTGCTCGATCCGTACGACGTCGGGCATTACTGGTGCTAAAGACCGTGTGGTTACTTCACACATTCCACATTAACAGCTGCAATAAAAGCGGCTGAGGCTACGCTTTAGAATCCTCCATATTCTATTCTGGATGTGATGTGCCGAGGGATGTTTTCCTGTCAAACCATATGGTTGTTTTTTAGTCGCCAGACATCGACAATTTTTCCCACCTCTTGCATATCTCACCAATTACAACGCTTAAAAAAAATCATCAAATGTCCTTATTAGGTCGTCGTATGTATCCCCAACGACATAATACTTTGTATGAAGATCTCTTTCCCATATGAACATGTTCGATCTCAAACCGAATACTCAGAACATCTCATGTTGTAGACAAATGTATTTCCAAGTGTTACGCCAACAAGTCGAAGAAGGCTGAATAAGCTGTACAAGTCGTACAAGATGGAGACGGACTGCATACGAGGTTCACCCACTCGGGTTCCATATGGGATGAGTCTCGACAGGGTCAAGGTCAGAACACGAATAAGAATGAAATTGATAGGACTCCATATAAAAGGAAATACTCTCCAGAGTATGCCAGTGATCATGAAAAAAATTATTCATCCTTCAGATATAGATCAAACTAGTGATACTCAGAGCTGTATTAAATATGCCTGGATAGAGAGGTTTACCGATTGAATGAAGGAGGAACATGGTGAAGATATTTATGAGAGAAACAACAGTTGAAGACGAATCAGGTGAAATGGCAAACCAGGCTATATTTCAAAAATTGGAAAGACTTGGTCGATAGTCATGAGATAAAAAATGATAACATTCATTTTTGAAGACAGTCAGCTTCAAAGTGTAAACAATATTATCTAAGAGGAAGCTATCAAAACGAATACCCGTATTAAACAGAGAAAGGACTTATTCGAGAAATTTGAAAATATGAATCATTTTTCTCAGAATAAATGAAACAAAGTTTTGAATATTCAAAACAATTGTACATGTTTATATTATGTATGAGGAAGAATTATACAATGTAATGTATCTACAATGATGTGTTGATATGTTGTAGTGTAGTGTGGATTAATGAAATATGTATTATACTATACCATGCGTTTAAATCATTTTCTCCATATTTACTGTACTATATACCATGGTAAAATACTATACTATTAAAAGAGTCGACATGAAACGTCCGTATGTTTGTATGTATGTTTTTCTGTCATAAATAGCGTGCGTTGACACTCTTGCAGAGTCAACAAACTTGGTACACATATACTACGAGACGATACCTACATGATGGTACCATATAAGCGTCAGATTCGACATTCAGAAGCTAGCCATCGTCCAAATTGTTTTCCCTATGTTCTGAGTATATAAATATGACTGACCATATGGAACCATTGGATAGTGTACATGTAGAGGCTGTGCATTGTATATACATATTAACTAAATACTAAGCATCAGATCCAACATTCAGTAGCTAACCATTGTTCGTAAATAATTCCTGTGTCTATCTTTATGAATATCATGTTTTTTTCTATTAATATATCGCAAAGCGGTACAGCACACAATGTAATCCCGATCCTCCTCCTGTGCCTTCTCCTAGTCCTGCTCCTCCTCAGTAGTAGTAAAAACACCGCTGGGAGCTCATTTAGCGGCAGATGACCGCCAGGGGGCGCCACCAGTCTCGTGACGTCACTTCCGGTTCCGATATTCTTCCGCGGTGATGCGGTCGCTTCCGGTTCCGGCGGTGCTGCGGTCGCCGGAACAAGTCTCCACTATGAGAAAGTAGTCCCGAGACTTCAAATACGCGGGGGAGAATGTCCGGCAATGTCCGGGAATCTCCGGCAATTTTCTTTCATCTTCGACAATGTCCGTCCCTTTCCGGGACAATATATAGCCTTTATCTGCCCTCCCGAAGCATCCATGGAATGCACAGGGTCCCCGACAATATTGCCATCTATTTGCCCATGTTAAATGACCAGTGGGAACCCTCAGCTTCTCCATACAGGTTTCCCCAAAACCGTATTGCACCGAAAAAAATACCTGAAACCATGGGAAGGAAGACTTATAGTAATAAACATAACATAGGTGTTATCAGTACGACCCCAGGGTCGAGCGTTTATTGTTCAGTATATCTCCGCAAAAAATAAACATACAAAGTAGCGGCGCTTGCTGTGGGGATGCCCATTTGACATCACGACATCGATCGTGCTGCCCTCTGGAGGCAAGGAAGCCAACTCAGACAGGGCGAACCCTCTGTAGGGCAAATTCCGAGTCATCTCCCCTGATTCGAACATTTGCATCTATACGAGAAATGCCTGTATGGGGTATACGGGTGGTCATTTTTTTCTTGTGTATTTTACTATGGGTTGTGGGATCTTGTTTTCTTCGTCTCGAGCTGTAGAACACGATGGGAGGGGTGGCATTTTTGGAAAAGTTCACGGAGGTCTGGATAGGCTCAGTGGACAGTGTTGGTTCCACTGAGAAGCGCACACATGCTCATTGCGGTATGGGTTGTGGGATCTTGTTTTTCACGTCTCACCACGTAGAACACGATTGACGGTGTCTTGAAGCTGAGCGGTGAATTTTTTTGAAAAAGTCACTGTGCGCTTGCGTAGTGGGTAAATAGCGCTGGGTGAACGTGTTGGGGTCTAGGTGAGCTCTAGTGGTCCGATTGGGTCGTATGAGGTCTTATTTTGAAGCTCTCGTGGAGGAGCACCCGATTGGACTAATGTATCGTCCGTTTTCATTATTCTGCGCATGGCCAGTCTGGCTGTAGTATAGAAAGCAGGCATTATGGGGGTTCTTTTGGGGTAGAGATGAACCATCCGTGGTCCAAATGGACCGTGTGGGGTATCAGTGTGAAGCTCTCGTGGGGTAGAGTCCGAATGGCGTATTTTTTATTGCAAATCGCGTCAATCGGCGCATGCGCAGTTGAGTGTAGTAAGTAAAGTGGTCATTTTGGGGGTGCGTGGGGGGGTATTTGGGGTAGAGTGGGACCACCCTTGGTCCGAATGCGTCGTGTGGGGTGTCATTGTGTAGCTCTCGGGGTGTAGACCCCGATTCGAGGGATATCTACAGCATCTGTGACGTCATCGGTGACGTCATCAGTAGGAGTAGTAGCGAAATTGGTCATTTTGGGGTGCGTGGGAGTGTGGGGTAGAGATGGATCATCCTTGGTTCGAATGTGTCGTGTGGGGTGTCATTTTGTAGCTCTCAGTGTGTAGGCCACGATTTGAGGGATGTTCACGTCATCTGTGACGTCATCAGTGGGAGTAGTAGCCAAAGTAGGCATTTTGGGGGTGTGAAGGGAGGTGTTTGGGGTAGAGATAGACCATCCTTGGTCCGAATGTGTCGTGTGGGGTGTCATCTTGTATCTCTCGGGGTGTAGACCCCGATTTCAGGGATGTCCACAGACGTCATCAGTACGAGTAGTAGCGAAAGTGGGCATTTTGGGGGTGACGTCATCAGTAGGAGTAGTAGCGAAAGTGGGCGTTTTGGGGAAGTGAAGGAAGGTATTTGGTGTAGAGATGGACCATCCTTGTTCCGAATGCGTCGTGTGGAGTGTCATCTTGTAGCCCTCGGGGTGTAGACCACGACTTGAGGAATGTCCACGTCATCTGTGACGTCATCGGTGACGTCATCAGTAGGAGTAGTAGCCAAAGTAGGCATTTTGGGGGTGTGAAGGAAGGTGTTTGGGGTAGAGATGGACCATCCTTGTTCCGAATGCGTCGTGTGGAGTGTCATCTTGTAGCCCTCGGGGTGTAGACCACGACTTGAGGAATGTGCACGTCATCTGTGACGTCATCGGTGACGTCATCAGTAGGAGTAGTAGCCAAAGTAGGCATTTTGGGGGTGTGAAGGAAGGTGTTTAGGGTAGAGATGGACCATCCATGGTCCGAATGTGTCGTGTGGGGTGTCATCTTGTATCTCTCGGGGTGTAGACCCCGATTTCAGGGATGTCCACAGCATCTTTGACGTCATCGGTGACGTCATCAGTACGAGTAGTAGCGAAAGTGGGCATTTTTGGGGTGCGCGGGTGTGTATTTGTGCGATTGAGGGATCATCCGTGGTCCAAATGGACCGTGTGGGGAATCAGTGTGAAGCTTTCGTGGGGTAGATTCAGACGGGCGTGTTTTTATTAGAAGTCCCGTAAATCTGCGCATGCGCAGTTGGGGTGCAGTAAGTAAAGTGGTCATTTTGGGGGTGTGAAGGAAGGTGTTTGGGGTAGAGATGGACCATCCTTCGTCCGAAGTGGTCTTGGGAGGTATCAGTGTGAAGCTCTCGAAGAAGAGCGTCCAGCTGGATAGGTTTGGGGTGGGAATAGAGTCTGGCTGCGCTTGCGCAGTAGAGAAAGGGCATTGGAATGGGCGTTTGGAGGTTGAGATGGACCCATAGTGGTCCGTGGGAGGCCTTAATTTGAAGTTCTCTTGGGGTAGCGTCGGGTTGGATTGGTGTCTAAATACATATGGACTGATGAGGGACACGAGTTCATCCCTATATGTACAGACCCCACCACCACCGGTCGGTGACACCACCACCACCACCACCACTACCGGGAGTTGACGCTCGGTGGTGGTGTTATCTCCCGTGGGGCGGAGCTCTTGGATCGTAGGGGCTAATATCGTAATCTGCGCATGGGCATTTGGGGTGTAGTAAGGAAAGTGATCATTCTGGAGGTGCGTGGGGGTGTGTTTGAGCGACTGAGGGACCATTCTTGGTCCGAATGAATCGTGTGAGGTGTCAAAGTGAAGCCCTCGCTGTGTAGACCACGACTCGATGGATGTCCAGGTCAGCTGGGACGTCATTGGTGACGTCATCAGAGAGAATAACAACAACAACAACAAGTTTTTATATAGTTTATTCTCCCCAATGTTACATCATACCCACGCTGGGGAAGCCGCGTTGGGTATGTTTACAATTCAACTGCTCTTGTCCAATCAGAGGCCGCCATTTGGCGCTGTACTTGTCATATTCCTTCTTGCCCGGTAGATGTATTCTCGGCTGCTCTTGTCTGCTCAGAAGTCGCCATTTCAGAAAGTTCAATCTTTGGCCATGTTCGCTCTCATCCGTTTGTTCTAATCGTCGTCGGCCAGGCCTGGATATTGTTCGGGCAGCATGTCCTGAAACAGTTGTTTGCGCATTCTGATCGCATTTTCCAAGGCCTCGGTGGCTGGTAACCCCATATCCTCTTCCAAGTGACGCATGGTCTTCATGATGGACCTGTGCGTGGGGTCGCCTCTCATTTCAAGCGGGAGCAGTCTATACCGTTTATATATGGCCATGCCTGATGCAGGGGCCCATTTGTGTGTATGCCTGTTGTACGTTATCCTGTCCGCCATCTTCGATTACTGCAGCATAACTATGAATAGCTTCATGCACAATACGATCCCACACGGTAGGTTCTTTCTCACTTTCCTGGGACGTAGGCTGACTATCTGAGGTCAAGCTCTCCGTATCAGTAGATATCAGCAATCTCTGGTTCGGTATCAGTCGGTGGACTGTCATCAGTCTCTGTGTCGGCTTCTTGTGCCTCGGAGTCTTCAATCCCATGTATATTTGTCTCGTGTCGCATCATATCGTAACGTGAACGTGCGTTCGCATTCAGAGCAAGTATAAGCCATGTTGACGGTTGAACGTCGACTGTGCGTGTTTTGGGAATACACTTGATTTTATAGACAGTAACGCCCGTCAACGCTTAGCTTAACGCTTCAACGCCCTGGTAAACTCAGAAGCTTTGATTTTCATGGAATTGCCACTAAAACATCGAAATGCAGTGACGCCCGTCAACGCCCGTCGTTACGCCTTAACGCTCGTCTCAACGCTTTAACGCACTATCTTTACGCCTTAACGCCCGTCTCAGTGCCTTAACGAGCGATAAAGGGGATTTGGAAGACGATTGACCTTTGACATCTGAGGGAACTTCCGGTCACGTGACCGGAAGTGACATTTGAAAAGCTGATCTGGAGGACCATTCACCTTGACCTCTGAGTGCACTCTATCCCATGATGCATCACTTCCGGTCACGTGACCGGAAGTGCCCTTTGACCACGTGACCGGAAGGGACCTTTTACCCCTGGGCTGTTCGGAAGTGACGTCATCGTACGCATGCGCACACACGCACACACACATGCCTGGTGCACCCGCACCCTGGTGTACCCTATGCCCTACGGGCACTCAGTCGCTCAAACATACCCCCACGCACCTCCAAAATGATCACTTTCCTTACTACACCCCAAATGCCCATGCGCAGATTACGATATTAGCCCCTACGAACCAAGAGCTCCGCTCCCCGGGAGATAACACCACCACCGGGCGTTGACGGGCGGTCAACGCCCGGTGGTGGTGGTGGTGGTGGTGTCACCGACCGGTGGTGGTGGGGTCTGTACATATAGGGATGAAGTCGTGTCCATCATCAGTCCATATGTATTAGACACCAATCCATCCCGACGCTACCCCAAGAGAACTTCAAAATAAGGCCTCCCAAGGACCAATCGGACCACTATGAGTCCATCTCAACCTTAAATCGCCCATTCCAATGCTTTTTTTCTACTGCGCAAATTCCCACCCCAAACCTACCCAGCTGGACGCTCTTCCACGAGAGCTTCACACTGATACCTCCCACGACCCAGTCGGACCAAGGATGGTCCATCTCTACCCCAAACACCTTCCTTCACACCCCCAAAATGACCACTTTACTTACTGCACCCCAACTGCGCATGCGCAGATTTACGGGACTTCTATAAAAAAAAAACTCCCGTCTGACTCTAACCCACGAGAGCTTCACACTGATACCCCATACGGTCCATTTGGACCACGGATGATCCCTCAATCGCTCAAATACACACCCACGCACCCCCTGAATGCCCACTTTCGCTACTACTCGTAATGATGACGTCACCGATGACGTCACAGATGATGTGGACATCCCTCAAAAGATGACACCCCACACGACACATTCGGACCAAGGATGGTCCATCTCTACCCCAAACACCTTCCTTCACACCCCCAAAATGCCTACTTTGGCTACTACTCCTACTGATGACGTCACCGATGACGTCACAGATGACGTGAACATCCCTCAAATCGTGGTCTACACCCCGAGAGCTACAAAATGACACCCCACACGACATATTCGGGCCAAGGATGATCTATCTCAACCCCAAACACGTACACCTCCAAGCACCCCAAATTGACCACTTTCGCTACTACTCGTACTGATGACGTCACCGATGACGTCACAGATGCTGTGGACATCCCTCAAATCGGGGTCTACACCCGAGAGCTACAAAATGTCGCCCCACACGACGCATTCGGACCAAGGATGGCCCCTGTCTAAACACATCCCCACGCACCCTCAAAATGATCACTTTACTTACTACACCCAACTGCGCATGCGCAGATTGACGCGACTTGCAATAAAAAAAACATGCCATTCTGACTCTATTCCACGAGAGCTTCACACTGATACTCCACACGGTCCATTTGGACCACGGGTGGTCCATCTCTATCTCAAAAGAACCCCCAAAATGTCTGCTTTCTATACTACAGCCAGGCTGCATGCGCAGAATAATGAATACGGACGATACATTAGCTTCAAAATAAGACCTCATACGACCCAATCGGACTACTAGGGGCTGACCTAGACCCCAAAACGTCCACCCAGCGCTATTTGCCCACTACGCATGCGCGCAGTGACTTTTTCGAAAAATTTCACCGCTTAGCTTCAAGACACCGCCCATCGTGTTCTACGTGGTGAGACGTGAGAAACAAGATCCCATAACCCATACCGCAATGAGCATGTGTGTGCTTCTCAGTGGGACCAACATTGTCCACTGAGCCAATATGGGCCTATCCAGACCTCCGTGAACTTTTCAAAAAAGATCACCGCTTAGCTTCGAGACCCCTCCCATCGTGTTCTACAGCTCGAGCGGAAGAAAACAAGATCCCACAACCCATGTATATTTAATACAAAATATGAATGAATACGTGTTTGTTTTGTGTTTGCCTGGTACTGCAGTGGTCAATTGTATTACACGAGGATCAAATCAGAGTCCATTGTAGGCCTAAAATACGGCCAGCTCGAACTAACCGTGAACCTCGTAATCTGGGCTGCAAGTCAATGACCATGAACATTACTAATCATTCGGAACATCTCGTAATTCATCATCGGCTTCAGTATCGACTCGGAGAGCATGTCTTTAATATATTTCATGGGTTACATTTACCAAATGCACTGCTGCCTCAAGAAATGCTATAGCTACAATGAACTGTCGCCATATTTTACATACAATCATCTGCTGCCTCATTTTAGCATTGCTGCAATTAATTATCTGACTGCAAGCAGACGTCATCCCGCCTACAGATGACTGTAACACGACAAATATACTGCTGCCTTCACCTATAATCAGCCTTGTCGATTCAGTAATGTGTTACTTGGGTCCGTCTAACACTTGACAATTCATTTACATCTTGCAAAATTGAACGTAGAAAGATGGGAAAGCTCTACATCGCTTCCGTATTCGAGCTTCCCATCTCACAAAATTCAAAGTACACAGTACTGAATCGACAAGGATGATTATAGCTGAAGGCAGCAGTACACTTGTCGTGTTACAGTCATCTGTATGCGGGATCACATCTCCTTGTAGCCAGATAATCGCAGCAATGCTAATATGGGGCAGCAGATGAATGTATGTAAAATATGACGACAGTCCATTGTAGCTAGCATTTCTTGAGGCAACAGTGCATTTGGCGGTTGATTGGATCCCATCATGGTCAGTTCGAGCTGACCTTATTTTAGGCCTACAATGGACTGTCGCTTGATCTCCGTGTAATACAATGGACTGCTGCAGTACCAGATAGACACAAAATAAACACATATTTATTCATATTTTGTATTAAATTTACATGAAGTGAATGGAAATTGAGAGATAATTGGATCACTGATATAAGAAGTAAGTTCCCATCCGAATGACCTATAATCATCAGCTGTACGACAAATGCACTGCTGCCTGCACCTATAATCATCCTTGTCGATCCAGTGCCGTACTGTGAAGTAGAAAGATGAAAAGCTCTACATTGCTCCCGTATTCCAGCTTTCCAAAATCAATTTATGACATATAGAAATACCCGAGTCATACTTTGTTTGAAATTTGTCCCGTTTCTCCCAATATCAGCATTTGCATTTTACGACATGCGGTTTTCATCTTTCTACTTTCAATTTGCAAGCTGCAAAGCTGAATTGTATGGTGTTCCATTTCGGCCATTTTTGCGTCGCGCGTCGCAGGCGACGTGAAGGGCGACGTCGCCCTTCCCGTCGCCCTTCCCGTCGCGTTCTTATAATGTTAAGAGATATAACGCGACGCGACGTCGCCCTTTTTAAACGCGACGTCGCCCACGACGTCGCCCTTCCCGTCGCGTTCTTATAATGTTAACAGATAGAACTCGACGCGACGTCGCCCTTTTCAAACGCGACGTCGCCCACGACGTCGCGGGCGACGTCGCCCTTCCCGTCGCGCGTCGCCTTCCGGTATTTTAGGACAAAATCGATCTGCGCATGCTTAAGGAGCAGCTATTGCGATGTGGGTCGTATGGTGAGGCCGCCATTTCATGAATGAGCTCTGCCACTATCGATGAAGAAAATGTCGGCGTAAATGAATAATGCTTATCCTGCATTATCGTATAGCTTTTAAACGGTGTTAAATATTAGTCCATGCTTGGAATGATACCTGTTATGAAATTATCTCTCGGAAAGTCTGTAACTCGCTGTGTTGTACTATACACATTATATTTTCGCTTCCAATAGATATGCGCAACCCCCACATCCGTACACGAGTGAATGTGTGTGTGGCTTTTATGTGTGCTTTTATGTGTTTGTGTGTTTTCATTTTTCAGATATCCTTACAGTATACCTCCTTATGTTACTACATTGACCAGGGCGTTGAAAATATCCTTTTATTCACTGCTGTCCAACACTGTATACCGGTACTCAACCTCTCACGTCCCGACAGATTGTAGTAGATCTTTTAGCTTTCAATTTAGCATAAGAGAGAAATTATGATGGAATTGAAGTCATTTTACTGTGAGAATTATGTTCTCTCTATTCTTTCTAACAATTGATTGAAGAATATTAGTTTTTTTGCACTCTTCGAATTATCCGGCATTTCCACGATCGTACTAGACGTTTGACGACAATTGAGCTTCAAATATAAGACGAGTTCTTGGAGTTCGGGTAAGTTGCTCTTAACTCATGGCCGTAGACAAGAAATACAAATACATGTTTGTGAAATACATATTCCCCACTGCGTGTTTGTCAGAGGGGATAGTGGTCAAGCAGAGGAAACGAGGCATGTTTAAGCATACAGTTAATAGGGGAGTTCCGAATCGCCTTTTACATCTAGACTGCTGGCGCTAGTGTTATTAAGAGTTGAGAGTGATTCCTGGCCTTATTTTCTACGAAAATCTGTCGTCGATAATTGCATGTATAAAATTCTCTAATCGAACTTGTAAATCAATGAGAAAATCATGTCCGTCTCAGTGCACCAGCGCGGGCAGTTGCGAATCACTTTGGTAAGAAGCGGATCACGCCATCTAGCGGTCGTGAGTGGTCATTTATCACCAATATCTCAAATTGAGAGGCGAAAAATGTGGTATCACATGCCTGGACTTTGTTGGATTGCCATTACTGAGGCAGAAATTGTTCATAGACAACGACGGCCTGATCTGTCTGACCATGCCTTATACGGAAATTATCCCCACTAATTAAATTAATTCTCTCAGGATTTGGATAGTTCGTTATTTGTTCACGGACGACACCATTCATTTAAGATTGAACCTGACGGACCTGGTTCAATTCAAACCTGTCGAAAATGTTTCCCCATCTGACCTGATATACTGCATGGAATTCAGATTCAAATTTAAGAAAGTTACACACACGTTCCATCGTGTTTCTGACAGCTGAACGAATTCTACTCGCATATTCAACATTACAATATATAAACTCTCTAAATGGACATCGGACATCTATTTAGCATCTATATTTGGACAAAAGAAAATAGAGGAAAGGACACACAGATATATTTCCCCAATTTTAATAATGAAATCTTTAATTTTGAAATCTTTGGTATGTGTGTGGTGGGGTGGGGGGAGGGTGGGATGAGGGGTGAAGACTATCCCGTTCTGTGACTTAAAATTATTCTAAAGCAATAACTTTGCCCAAGAGACATTTGTCCGTGTGCAGTCTTCAGTGTCACAATTCGTAATCCGGAATTGACATCTCTGATGCCGCATTATGTTACAATGCTGGCGAGGGTTATCGCAAATCATTAGATATTGTGTTTGACCATTAATATGATTCAGTCACTGAAACGAATACTGAAATTACCACTTAAAGTCATTTAATTTCTCGTAGATTCAACACTTAAGAAATCACACGCGTTTTTGTCCCAGCGTGAATTTGCCATTGCGTGGTACCGGAAGCATTACCATGCCGAATTGACCGAGAAAAGAACAACGCAGGTCGGTTGTTCGACATTTATTTGGGTCCACAGAAACAAACGCTCCAATAAAAATAGAAAAGATTTACACAGATGCTTTATTGCAAGAAATATAAGGCGTTCATTAGGCAAGTTATCCGCCGGTCACCGTGATTCGGAACCCACAAAACAGTACTACTGTATAAATTCCCTCAAAAATGTACAAAACACGTATTCCTCCAAAACCACAACCTGGATGAGTCGCTGAGCCAATTAGTTTGCACAACGTTTTTTGTGTTGACCAAGTTTGAGGTTCAATAACCCTGGAAAGAAAATACCCACACATAAAAGCAAGAAAAGACCAAAAAAACTGGTTACAACGTGTGCGTTTTAATGTTGAGTTTTATTCACTGGGAAAGGCCAAGAACGCATCTCCAGTCATCTGGGATCCTGGAGCTTCCGAGGCCTAGGCGGCCCCTGAACCCTCGCCTTATTGTGCTGTCATAGTATAGCTCCCCCTCCCCCCCCCCCGCCCCAAATCTGAAAACTTGTCTACGTCCTTGTAACTGCAGGGATTCTTTCCTCAATTTCAAGAAAAATTCAAATCTCGTTGATATGCACTCTTAAAATAATTTATGGATTTTGTTCCAGGTTTTATTCAGGCCATTTGACTACAATTGTGTTTCAAGGATGAATTTTTTAAAAATTTTCTTGAAAATGAGGAAAGAATGTCTGCAGTTAAGAACAACTTACTCGAACTCCAAGAACTCGTCCTGAATTTTTAGTTCAATCGTCTAGAACGATCGCGGAAATGCCGGACGATTTAAAGAGTGCAGAAGTACTAATATTCTTCAGTCAGTTCTTAGAAAGAGTAGAAAGAACAAAATAACTTCAATTCCATCATAAATTTTTTTCTTTCTTTTTGAGAGTTATGGGACTATCTCTCTCCGCTAAATTGAAAGCTTATAGATCTACACTACAATCTGTCGGGACGTGACAGGTAACGGTATACAGTGTTGGACAGCAGTAAATAAAAGGATATTTTCAACGGCCTGGTAAATGCGGGGGTATACTGTAAGAACAACTGAAAAACACAAACACATAAAAGCACACAGAAAATCCACACACACACACACGCGAAATCCAATGGGAATAAAGAAATTCAAGACGATGTACGGATGTGGGGGTTGCGTATATTTTTTTGGAAGCGAAGATATAATTTGTACAGTACAACACAGCGAGTTGCAGACTTTCCGAGAGATAACTTCATAACAGGCATCATTCCAAGCATGGACTAATATTTAACACCATTTAAAAGCTATACGATAATGCAGGATAATCATTATTCATTTACGCTGACATTTTCTTCATCGATAGTGGCAGAGATCATTCATGAAATGACGGCCTCGCCATACGATCCACATCGCAATAGCTGCTCCCTAAGCATGCGCAGATCGATTTTGTCCTAAAATACCGGAAGGCGACGCGCGACGCGCGACGGGAAGGGCGACGTCGCGTTTCGCGTTTGAAAAGGGCGACGTCGCGTCGCGTTCTATCTCTTAACATTATAAGAACGCGACGGGAAGGGCGACGGGATGGGCGACGTCGCGAGCGACGTCGCCCATCGCGTCGTGTGGATCAAAGCGACGCGCGACGGGAAGGGCGACGTCGCCCGCGACGTCGTGGGCGACGTCGCGTTTGAAAAGGGCGACGTCGCGTCGCGTTCTATCTCTTAACATTATAAGAACGCGACGGGAAGGGCGACGGGAAGGGCGACGTCGCCCTTCCCGTCGCCTGCGACGCGCGACGCAAAAATGGCCGAAATGGAACACCATAGAATTGTCATGTGCTACCAGGGATTGTTACACCGGCCAACTTCATGTTCATTTTCATTTTTTCGATATCATAAATAAATTTTCGATAAAAAAGGGTATTTTGTTACCTGTATTAATTTTATATATATATCTATTAAAAAAGAATTTTGATACGAAGAAAAGATTTTTGATATTAAAAATATATTTCGTTAGATAAAAAAGAAATATTTTCTTCATATCATGTCCAACATAAAGTTTCCTTTGTTTATATATAAAAAAGATTTTAGATATAAAAAATAAACGAGTAAATTCCAAAACGGCCTGCCATATTTCCCGTCATAATTTCGTACTTTTGTGTTTCATATATTTTCAAATATTTCAAATGTTAGACGCCAAAAAATTAACTATTTGGACGAGAGGGAGAAAAAAATAAAATATAGCGTCGCCGACAGGATTCGAACCTGTGCGGGGAGACCCCAATGGATTTCTAGTCCATCGCCTTAACCACTCGGCCACGACGACTACCATGAATCTGTGGATGAGAAATATAGGTTATAAAGAAAAGCTCTACTTGTGTCGTATTTCTTCCTTGTTATTGTCTGTTGCGCATGCGTTGTGACCTTTAGCGCCATATTGGGTCGTAACAAAGTTGAGAGCTATCAATTTGTAGTGGACAATAATTTGTGATTTATTCTCTATATGAATGTGTGTGAGAGAAGATAGCAGTGGTATTGTTTTGTTATGAAGGAAATGAATCTATAATGGCGTGTTTTGCGTCTTTGAAGCAAGATATCAAGTATCTGGAGACGACTTTCACGAAAGACCACGAACGTATTCAGATACTCACGGCCAGTGTTGACGAAATTTCTTGTCGATTTTTGGGAAGAAACGGACAAAAATATGACATACATGCAAACATTACAGTGAGTATGGAAGGAATGGTGGATTGATGGAATACCATTGTTTTTCAATGCTTCATCTACATGATGTATACATTCTCCGGGGTTTTACTTCCTCCATTCCCAAATCCGGTCCATGGGAAATTGATTTTGTTTTTGTTGATTGACATGACGTCAAATGCCTGTGACTGTTTTGCAATGCAGCCACACGGTCGCTGCAGTACAGATAAAGGGATAAGGTCATTTAGTTGATGCACGCTGTTTAACACAATAGACCAGCTGATCAACACTTGATGGCCCAGCAAACTACGGGAGTTTGCTGTAATTTTTTTTGTGTAGAAAATAGTAGTTCAATCATGAATGTCGCTCGCATGGGCTTACTCCGTTCAACTCCGCCCATTAGCTAACAACGGTGCAGATTCCCCACATATTTTATGGGGGCGCTGTGGACTCGATTTTCTCGGAGTTCGTCCGGCTTTTAGCTCTGCTGTGGCTAGATAAACATCTTACAAATATTCTACGACATTAACTTCAGAAAATCTTTGCGAAATAAAGACAAATCTTACCTTAGACGACCAACATCAGTGAAATCCAAACGACGGTAGACTGCGCGTGCGAGAAACGTTCCAATTTTACGCGCGGTTACAGGTTTTCAAAAAGTGATATCGTGCACGGAAACGGACTGAATTGAATCTGCCCAAAAGAATTAGATTCCAGCGGACAAGAAACGGCGATGGAAATATAGATAGAAATATATATAAGTTCTCTTCCCACTCTCTCACCAAAAAAAGTAGTGGCGTTAATGAGCAAACGCTGCATTGACAGATTTAACAACATTATATCATTTAAACATTTATTCACATACTGAACTGTACACATTTTCATATATTAAGGAGGGAAATATTCTGGAATCAAAGCAAGTGATATTTTATGTGATCTCAATTCGTAGAATTTGCTTTTATTTCCATCGCGGTTTCTTGTTCCTGGAATGCATGCTTTTGAGCGGATTCAATTCAGTCCGTTTCCGTGCACGATACCACTTTTTGAAAACATGTAACCGAGCGTAAATTTGGAACGTTTTTCGCGCGCGCAGTCTACCGTCGTTTGGATTTCACTGATGTTGGTCGTCTAAGGTAAGATTTGTCTTTATTTCGCAAAGATTTTCTGAAGTTAATGTCGTAGAATATTTGTAAGATGTTTATCTAGCCACAGCAGAGCTAAAAGCCGGACGAACTCCGAGAAAATCGAGTCCACAGCGCCCCCATAAAATATGTGGGGAATCTGCATCGTTGTTAGCTAATGGGCGGAGTTGAACGAAGTAAGCCCATGCGAGCGACGTTCATGAAATGCTTAAATCTAACAGGTCAGGAAAAAGGACTACTGTCTGTCTCACATTACGACACAACATGGTGGATTTATCAGTTAATATAAGCTCTCGAAACTCATCATATATTCCAAACTCTATTTGTGCAATTATTCATCATCAGAAATATTTCCCTGACATCAGGAATTGTTAAAAAAATCTTCAAAGCTTGTCTCGTCCAAACAACGTTGCCGACGTACATTGCTGTGAAACCAACCAGGCAAGTCCAATTTCACCCACAGGAGTGGCACTGCGCTAGGGGAAGTAACTCATCCCGCATATTCACACTGAAAGCAGAAGAAAGAATTATCTCTCCTAGCACACTACTACTCTCCAGCTCCTATGGGCAAAAATGGACTTGTCCAGTCGTCGGCATGATCGGGTATACAACATGCAGTTGCTCGGACGAGACAAGCTTTGGAGATTTTTTTAAACAATTTCTCATATCATGGAAATATTGTTGATGACAAATAACTGCACAGATAGAGTTTGGAATATATGATGAGTTTCGACGGCTCATGTGTTATATTAACTGATAAATCCACGAAAACCATGTTGTGTCGTAATGTGAGACAGACAGTAGTCCTTTTCCCTGACCAGTTAGATGTGAAACTGATACATATGAGGACAGACGATGTCAAAGGTTATCACATGGTTTGATTTCCGGAGTGCTTTGCGTATGGTCCGATCCACGCCAGTGAGAGCGGTGTACTCGCGTGTGGAATACTGGAAGTCGCCCACTTTCAGCCGTTTTGAACAAACACTTGTAGGTATACTTTATGTGATACAATGCTTTATTATGGCATAGGCTGTTCGAATATGCATAGTTGAGGGTTGGATGATGTTAAAACATCTTTTTCCTTTTCCTACTTCTAAATGCTACTGCAGAAAGAATTAACATTTGAGCTTACTTAAAAAGTGTATGTTGCATTGAGTTTGTTGTCTATGTATCCATATTACCATATGTGGGGAGATTAGCATGGCAGAAATGACCCAGGGCAGAGACACAGGTAGCAGTCCTTGTATATCGGAGGACAAATATTGCGAGATGTATATATGGGGTGGCACTTGAGGACATATTGGGTCTAAGTATAAGGACAGGCCGGAAACCAATTTTGATGCCGTCGAAAACTAAAACTTCATTTAGGGAAAAAAATTCGTACCAAATTGGAAAAACTGTTTTCAGTTACCTTTATTAACAGTTACTTAAGCTATTGAAACCTACTTCAGTAGTGATGATCCAATCCTTTTTTCCCTAATTCCATTTAAAACAGGAATTTGTCCACTCTTCCACCGTGTCGTTTTCATCGACTACACAGAGGCTGTATCCATGTACGCACGTGAGAGAAATAGTCTCGAACCAAGTGTTCAACTTTCAGCAATGTGTATAACTTCATTGGGTGCACTCCACACTTGCCACGGTTTCTTGCCCTAATTTTATAATAAGGAAGGTCGTCCGATTTTGACAGCATGGTAATTCTTCTTACCTTTCTACTAACTGATATATACTTTTACAGGGTTTTTGTTAAAGATTTTACATCTATTTATGGCCGAAGATCCGAACCCATACCTGTTTTTAGCCGCATATCATATAGGTGTGGAATGCACCCATTGCATTTCGACGAACAGTGCACCATATCACTCGGTTCGAGAGTATTAGACGTCGGCGGCCATGTTGTAGTCGATGAAAACGACGACGTTCTATTTGGCGTTCTATGTGGATTTATTAAAAAAGTATGAGAACTCCGATATGAATGTACACACCATTTCATTTACAGGCAAGTAAAGCATGATTGTGCCAAAACTTTCAGCGCAAATCTCAAAATTATGAACGATTGGGCCTAAAAGGTTTCTGCGAAAAAATTTGGTTTCCGACCTGGTCTTATCTACAGAGACCTCCCCTTTTTTTATCTCCCTTATTGCCAACCTCGCTGCACATTTACAGATCTAATGTATCTTGTATTTTGTTTTCTGTTTGTAGGAGACCTATCCACAGACTGCTCCAATATGGTTCTCAGAATCTGAAGACCCCCTAGTGTCTGAGGCCATTGAAGTTCTCAATGAAACCACTCCTGACAAATTCAATGTGAGATGATCAGTGAATTGTTTGTTACTGCCACTTGTACTAACTAACCATGACCTATTATCTGTTCACCTATCACTTATTTACTATGGTAATCCCTCTAATATATTCAATCATTATCCCCCTATGATATCAAAATTCAATCACCCCTAATTTGGGGACAAAGTTCAATCGGTAGTTCTGATAATTTGTTCACCCTCTAAAATCAGCTAAGTATAATAACAAAGAAATAGGCCGGATAATATGCATGATTTTGAACCCTTTTTTTCAACTTCCTGTTTTAATAAATTTGATCACCCCATATTTTATGGTGGGAAATTTCACTTCTTGTGATTGAATTATTAGAGAGATTACGGTTACCATAGTCTATGTAGACCACAATGGCCATTACCTTGGATGCCCTACCTACTGGCCTTAAAGGGGAATGTTATCACCGGACCTATGTAAACGTTAATATATGCCTTGATATTGTAAGAAGTCGACTAAATAGTTTCCTCCCCGATCTCTGAACTTTAAAACGGTAAATTTGGCGATTTAAACGCGTTCCTACCACGAGCCTGTCAAAGCGGTGACCTTTGACCCATGACGTCACAGAGTGAACCAGTCCGCCATAGCATTAGCATACGTAAACAAGTCAAATCTGCTCCAATATTTTTCGACTGTATTCTCGTACTTTGGAGGCATTATACCTCGTCTGTGTGTTGTTGGAAGGCGTAGCAAGACGGATGGAGATGGAAGTTGCACCCGTGGTCAAACGACGACAAATCGGGGAGAAAGCCGACGAAATGGTCTCGCATTTGTTCCGCTCACTTCACTGGCGACAGCTATGCAACAACAAAGATGGCAAGAATGTGTGGACATCCCCCTATACTGAAAGAAGGTGATATTCCCAAGATCAAGACAAATAAACCTTTATCCGAAAGAGAAAACAGACAACCCCTCAGTCTGCCGGAGTGCGTGAGTTATACAGGGACGACCGACCTCGTGGACTCGGCAAGCGACATCCCGTTCCCGCAGACAAGCACTGTAAAAACCCCTGGATGTTTTGGCCCACACCGCTTCCATCGCCCCCTCTACCGAAGTGGACCATAGATTTAATCTTCCACTCTTGACATTTTGGATCAGTCCCACGGGGTGATCGACCAGCCAATCCTGAATCCTACATGTCTTACAGCTATTAACTGAACTGTAATAATTATTCCAGTATATCGGAAATTCACTTCTGGCACCAGCTTATCCTGATTATTTGGTGTCCTTTTGTATCTTCATGTGAGCACATACATTGTATGTTCTTTTGATAAAATAAATTGAAATTGATCACCTGGAAGAATAACTGAAACTAACAGAAAGGTGTGAAGCAATCATTTTTTATGTGTCCAAGAGGGAGAGTGAAAGAATTAAGGGTTAACGTCGCGCGTTCAGCAATAGGGTGTCCAAAAGAAATAAACTGGGCTTCTCCACAGGTGAATTAGTTATTGTTTTAACATTAAATAGCTTCCTTTGGAATTGAAACTTTGTTTTCATTTGAGAGGACTTATCCACATGTATGGATTAGCTCCTGTTTTAACATCAAATCGCTAACAATTAATAATTGACAAACACATAATAAAATTAAGCACGTAAGCAATGTAAATAAGCCGGCCTGCCACGGTATAACAATCGGTCCATCCCGTAAGAAATGAACAATAATGAACCATACAATGCCAATTGCAATAAACACACACATATAAAAATAAAGGTGTAAATAACTACATAGTATGCTCTTACAAATAGCAAATTATCTGTAGATTTTAAATGAATATATATATTATAGTGACATCCACAATAATTCTTATGCATTAATCATACAATCAATAAGCCGGCCTAGTTTCCTTTTTGCTATTATTTAGGTTGCAAGGTTTTTAGCATGGAAGAGTAAATTTACGATCCTGTGCATTATAATAACTGATTTATGACTAAAAAATTGCCAGATAAAAGCAGAAATATTAAACATTTATAAACAATGTTTCTATTTGTTACTAAGTCAAACCTGCTTTAATTAATGCCTTAATCTCCAATTAAATGCACAATCAAACGTAGAAAAAACGGAAGTTAAAAGAAAAAGTTAACTCCCCTAGGAGAGAGTTGTCCGCCCCTAGGAGAGCTCTCCCATTCAATCCAGCGTGGTTACTATAAAGGTCATTGTAAGCCTTATTCCAATCCTCTTTCTCAAACCGAGACCAGTAGTGAACAAGGCCGCGGTACGAGGGGATGGAAGGGAGGGCAATTAAATTAAAGCAGGTTTGACTTAGTAACAAATAGAAACATTGTTTATAAATGTTTAATATTTGATTCCTAAGTCTTAAACCTGCTTTAATGAATACCTCAGTACCAACATACGGAGGTGGGAACCTCGGTCTTGAAGTAGTTCCAAAAGTAGGCTAAGTAACCGCTGGAATGACACAGAAACATGGGCATAAGCATGAAACAATCAACAAGTGAAACCCTGGTCAAAGACGAAAAGGTTAAAATGTGGATATGATACTGATGTACTTATCTTGATTGTCTACATCCATGTAGCTGTGCTCGTGGTGTGGAAGTAATTTCTACCGAGAAAGGACCCCTACCCAGAGGGTTGATAGGTCTACTCGGGAAGCCATCTATACCAAGAAAGGACCCCTACCACGAGGGTTGATAGGTCTACTTGGTAAGGCTTATCTGCATGCAGATTCTTGGCTGTTCCTAAGTCCGGGTGAAGCAGAACCAGTCCGTGCCTAGAGGTCGCCAAGCCACACCATTCTCAGTCCACAATCGTCTTACGTCCAACTTGCTTCTTGGGAGTTGAGCGTAGATGACGCAGCTGAGATCATGAGAAGGAAGTCAGATTCAACCTGAAAGACACAATCAGAACCGCAATTAAGGTAAAGATCACACTCACCATGGAGTCAGGCATCTTAGAGTAATGATTTAGTGTCCGACATCTCTTAGAGGATCCAAGGTCGTCCATCCGACTTATTTCTTCCTTCAATATGTGATCGATCAAATGTGGACCAATAGTATGAATGAGATGAGATGATACAGCAATTTGCAGATTTGCTGCGATGATACAAAATGCCGCCCCCCCCCCCCTTTTTTTTTGAAAATTTAGTTGACCACGTGCTGGGCAGCTATAAGCGGCCCAAGCGTGGTCATCCTATCTGACTGGACTGACATATCTCTCAGATAGAAGTTGGTGAACGTGGAGTTCGCCGTCCAGGCACAAGATTGGACAATGTCAAGGAGGGACAGGTTCTTCCATAACGGCCATGACGTGGCAATGGCGCGAATCTCATGAGAAGAGGCAGTCGACAACAGAGGGGGAGCGTCTATGGCCAATTGATAAGACCATTTAATGGTTTTCTTCAACCACGCGGCGATGGTATTTTTAGTAATGTCACGCAAAGCCGACGGGCGAAGAGACAGAAACAACAGGCGCCGAGAGCCGCGAGCGGAGTCGGTACGAGTAAGATAGTGGCGAATCGCACGAACCGGGCATAACAGGAGGTCGTCCTCGAGCCCATGCACGAAGTCTGACAACGCAGGAATGGAGTACGAACGTTGAGCGCACGGACCTGAACGAACAGACTCATTTTTGGCGATAAACTCCGGAATGGGCCGAAAAGAAATGCGAGACCAATCCGCCGTCCAGGTCATAGAAGATCTTTCAAGAGCATGAAGTTCAGACACTCTAGACGCTAAAGCAAACGCCGCCAAAAAGGCAGTCTTATAAGACACAGCTTTTATAGAAGCGGATTCTAAAGGTTCAAAGGGCGGACGAATCAGAGCACACAGAACCACACCGATATCCCATTTCAGTAACAGTTGGCGCGTACGGCGAGACTGTAACGCGAAGGCGCGAATGAGCGCAGAGATATTATCGTTTAGACTAATGTCTGTACCCGAGGTAAGACGTAACACCCTAGCCAGAGCAGATCGATACCCTTCAATGGTGCTGATTTGAAACTTCTTATCACGATGAAGATGAAGGAGGAAGTCAGCTACTAGGGAAACAGAGGCAGAGTCGGGATCGGCATCATGTCCTCGGCACCAGGAGACGAAATAGGCCCATTTCGCCTGATAGAGCTGCGATGTGGAAGATCGATTGGCTGAAACCATCGTTCGTGCAACCTCTGCTGAAAATCCTTGGACTGCGAGTGCATTCTGGATAGTCTGCAAACGTGAAGGTTGAGCCACCATGGGTTGTGATGAAAAATCCCGTGCGGTTGACGTAACAGGCTGGGCCAAACTGGCAGACGACGTGGCGGGGCCGTGAGAAGCGGGACCAAAACCGGAAACCACTGTCGACGAGGCCACCATGGCACAACGAGTAGGATGATGCAGTCGTGACGAGAAATCTTCTGAAGCACTTCCAGAATCAGGGCCATCGGTGGGTAGGCATAAGCTAGGAAGTTGTCCCAATTGATTGACAGGGCGTCGATGTCGAAGGCTTGAGGATCCAGAATCGGACTGACAAACAGGGTCAATTGGGCGTTGTTCCTCGTCGCAAACAGATCGATCAGAGGGTACTCCCAGATGGTGGAGATCTGCTGGAACACCTCCGGATGAAGTTGCCACTCGGTCTGAAGAACGGTGTCCGGACGTGATAAGCTGTCCGCTAAGACATTGAGCCGCCCCGGAACATGGCGGGCGTGAAGATGAATATGGTGAATACGAGTTCACTCGTACAGATCCCAAACTAGACGAAACATTGGTAGCGAGCGGGTGGTTCCCAACTTGTTGATGTGCGCAATGACTGTGGAATTGTCCGTCGCTATGAGGAGAGACGAGTACATGAGATGATGACTCCAATGTTGCCCCGCCAGGATGACTGCCTTCATCTCCAGAAGGTTGATGTGAAGACTGGCATCCAACGTTGACCATCTGCCGGATACCACGAATTCGTCCAGATGGGCTCCCCAACCGGTCTCGGACGCATCGGTGTACAGATGATGACTCGGAGCCGGAAAGCGGAATGGAACGCCCTGCATGACGTTGAGCCGGGATTGCCACCAGACCAGATATGGATGAAGAGACGTCAATACCGGCACCGCTGGATTGATGGAAGGTGTCTGTAGGTAAGGATACAGATGATACTGTAGTGGACGCACCTGTAGTCGGCCGTAATGAGTTAGGTCCTGAGTGGAAGTGAGCAAACCTACCAAACTTTGCCACTGTTGACGTGTCCGTGACGTTGATGACAAAAACTTTCGGATCAACAGCTGAATTTTGTCCCAACGATCCTCCGGAGGGTATACCCGTTGATGATAAGTATCGAACACTGCGCCGATGTAACGGCGAACTTGAGCCGGGACTAACTCTGACTTGAGAGGATGAGGGATGAATCCTAGATGACGTAACACCAGAAGCGTGAACTGGACTTGCACGTTGAGACGGGACTCGTCCGCCGCCCAACGGAGGATGTCGTCTATATAAACCTCTATCTGAATACCTCGCAGGTGTAGAAATGCCATGATAGGAGAGGTAATGCGGGTAAACAACCAGGGGGCTATGTTGACCCCGAATGGGAGGACCTGCCATTCGAAGCGACGTTCGTTGATAACGAAGCGGAGATAACGGCGATGACGTGGATGAATTGGAATATGAAGATACGCGTCCTGCAGATCGACTGAGGCCAGCCAATCCCGATGATGTATGCGGGCCCGAATCGATGAAACAGTCGGCATCTTGAAATGAGGGGGGGTGGTGAGATGAAACTTGTTTAACACTTTTAGGTCGATCACCATCCGCATCTGGAGCGAGTCTTTCTTGGGAACCAGAAATACGTGGCTGTAAAACCCCAAACTGACCTCTGTCCGAGGTAACTCCCTGACAGCACCCTTGTCGATGAGCGTGTTGACCGAAGACAGAAGAGTCTGCAAGTGACCCGCGGAAACTGGCAGGCGGGATCGGCGTGGCCAAGCGATGAGTTTGGGAAGGGAACGAAAATTGAACAGGAAGCCTTTCTCCAAAACTCTTAAAATCCAGGTGTCGTCCGTGATGAGACGCCAGTTGTCTACGAAGTATTGAAGGCGGCCGCCCACAACAGGATGACTGAATGAACGGAAAGCAGGAGGATGAAAAACTTTGGCTTGATCGGACACGGAACCTTGATAGTCATTTGCTGGAATGACCACCCCTCTTGGTTGATTTTCCACGAAAGGAACGGCGACCCCGGCCCCGTGGAGGTTTGTCGATACCCCGAAAATTCCCCCGAGCGCCCCCATCTTGTTGAGTGGTAGAGGACCTACGACCATGTTTCTCGCGACGATCCGAAGAACCACCCCGAGCAACAGCCGCAATCAAGCGCGCAGTACGTTCTTCACGAATCACGGGTACAACGGACTCAATAGCATTGTTGAAAATGGACTTGGATGCTAATGGCTGATGAAGCAAATAATCCTTAACCATAAAAGAGACGTCCGGCTTGACAACCTTAAGTAAGGCGTTGCGTTGCGCTTGGAGAAGCGAAACGTATGAATAAGAACTGGCCTCAATAACTTGACGGTTAGCCTGCACTAGGGTTTCAATGAAACCCCGTAAATAGGCAACGCGACCCGGAGACAAAGAAGTCGACCCATCGTTCAGGCGTAACTCAGGATCCAAAGCAATCCGCGAAGTAGCCAACAAAAACCAATCGGCGACTGAAGAAGCACGTTGGATTACCAATAACATCTCTTGGATATTCTCCACGAAATTGGAATTGAACTCAAGCGGAGTTGACTTAGATGACTTAGAAATCTGCGATAAATCTCGATCACGTTTGGGTGGTTTGTCAGGCAAAACGTTATCATGAAGGTCATGGGGAACCCGGAAACGAGGCTTCTTGAATTTATTGTCATCCTGTAATTGACGATCAAACTTCTCTAAATGATCCGCCCACGCTGGGGACGGAGCGCATGTACGAGGAGTCACAGGCTTGGAAGACGTGAATGCAGAATCCGCTGCTGTCCGACCCTTATTACTAGATGGAACAACCTTCGAAGGGGCGGGCATATCCGGAACCAACGCTAAAAGCGCCTGCATTCTAAGCAAATAATCCATCTTCGACGTATCCTCCGAACTTTCCCGAGAGGAAGAAGAATCATCCGACGAACTCGACGAGACTGGAGATTGAGAACGAGAAGAAGATAAATCATGATCCACCGCATGATCAAGGAAAGGCGCCCGTTGATAATGAACATGGTAATCTTAATCAGAAGGAGCCGAAACCCGAAGTAAACGGTGAGTAGGATCAGGAGAATGAACTGTCGAAGTACGAGAACGGCGTACCGGCGAACGGGAGGGCCATAAATTAGTACCAAAATGAACCGGTGGACGAGAACTACGGATCGGAGAACGAGACCGTCGAACCGGCGCAATAGAACCACGAACAGGTGAAAACAAACGATAAGATGGTGAACCCGAACGTCGTGTACGAGAACGTGAACGGTTACGTGAATGTCGTGTAGCAGTATGTGAACGACGATGTGAAGAATCAACAATCGCGGAAACTGGAGTTCGTAAGTTCGCAACCTGAACACTTAACGGTAGAACCGAACGAGCTTCCATAGATTTTTCAGAATTAGGAAAACTATATTTAGTCTTAACCCGTAAAGGAGAAACTGACACACGACGACGTTTATTTGTTTTCTTCCTTCTAGAAGACACATGTGGTGAACCGATAGGTAAAGGAGAAATAACCTGAGGCAAAGAATTCTTTTGTCTGTCGGAGACAATGGAATGGCCAGGCAAGACCGACCTGGTCTTTGTTGAGCGTAACAAAGGAACGGGTTTTGGATCGACCCTAGACAATGAATCTCCGGACCGGGTCAAACTGTCTAGCAACCTAGAATTATCTTCGCGTAGAATAGTACCGCTTGGTGGTATACATACTGACGCGGGAGACACTGGGTCTTGACCAGCTCGGTCAAGATCTTCATTACACTTCATATCATTGACCAAAGAAATTTCTAAGACCCGTCTGTCGATCTCCGACATAGACGGGTCATCACAAGCATGTAAAAGAAAAGCACGACGGGCTTGGGCATAACTCCTCCAAGCCGTCGGATCCCATAAAACACATTCCGCGCACGTGGACGCACGATAACACAAATCTTTACATGAAAAGCAAGCCGTGTGAGCGTCCAAAGGGGACAAATTTTTCCCGCACGTACGACAAGGAATACAAGTCGGAACTTCAGACATAATAATACAATAAGTAAGTTCCGAATAAACAAACAAACTCAACACTTGATAAAGGATAAACCAGCGAGACAACAACAACTAATGTTGTAAAATTGACTCTGAACACTTCCCTAGATGTGCACTGCTCGAGCAAACAGGAGAAAGAGGATTGGAATAAGGCTTACAATGACCTTTATAGTAACCACGCTGGATTGAATGGGAGAGCTCTCCTAGGGGCTGACAACTCTCTCCTAGGGGAGTTAACTTTTTCTTTTAACTTCCATTTTTTCTACGTTTGATTGTGCATTTAATTGGAGATTAAGGCATTAATTAAAGCAGGTTTAAGACTTAGGAATCAAATGCAAATATTATTGTAAGATCCACAGATAGTTGTAATTTCGTGTATAAAGCATGTAATCAGTGTATTTAAATCGGCTTGCCACAGCCTGACACGGCCTGCCATTCGGCCTGCCACAGGCTTGGAACAGGCCTGACATCAGGACGACCCATTTTGACCCCAGATTCGCTTGTATATGGCTGAAATCTATATGGCTTGATAGCTTCTCCTTCTCCTTCAGTTTCATGATCGCTTCCTGCCTCTACATTCTATTCAGTTTCAAGACCTGTGTAATCTCCAAAGTCACAGTCTCCAAAGTGGTTAACGCTGAAATCGGAATCTGAGTCAGAGCTTGTACTGCTGTCTGTGTTATCCGCCATGTTTGACTCTGGCCACTTCACTGTGTGACGTCACAGGGTAATCGCCGGGCGGATTTACTGGGAGTAAAAATCAGGCACTTTGGAGCCGTATTTCAGGATATTGCGTCATCGCTAAAATTTTGAGAAAAAAATTCTAAAAAATACAACAGGCCACAGGGAACTGTTTTTTATCGGTTTTAGCCTTTCAAAAATTGTGATAGCATTCCCCTTTAATCCCTGCCTCTAAGTTCCAAGTAATTTAATGCTAGCCAGGTTTAGTGCCCTTAATTTCACCAAATTGGCCTTGGCGTAAAAATTCCCAAATCCAAGGTTTGTATATGTTCAGAGCGTTTAGATCTCCCTAATTTTGTCAAACCCTATATTTGGTGTGGTAAAAATTTTCTATCTAAATTTTTTAAAATACTGAATATAATCCACAATAAAATCCACAAAGTAAGCTTTGAGTCCACTGCCATTGATGATACTTAAATTGATGAGAAATCTCTCTGAACATACCTCAATATTAACCTTCAAAGCTATGCAAATGTTTTTTATATACCGTATTTATTTTTTTGTTATGTATATTTTGGATGCATCTAGTTCAGGCATGACTTATAGCATTTTTATGTTATTGTAGTGTAAAGTAAAGCTGTGATGCTACATTACTAATGAATACTGGTGATGCCTTTCTCTGTAGATTGTACAACAGATCAAGCTGCTGGTGATAGAGTTGTGTAAACATCACCAAGTACTGGTCCCAGATGAGATAGTTGCTATAGCAAGTGCCTCAGATGACAAGGTATAGTAATCCTTATAAACGTCTACCCTGCCAGAGCCAAATTTTCGTGTCTTCATTCTTTCTTTCACTACGCCATGCTGCCCCTTTATTCAACAGCATCTACAATCCAGGACCAATATGCTGCATGGGCCACAGGGGCGTATCCGACATTAAAACAACCTATTCCCACTCTCTGTCCTCTATGTTTATCGACTTCTGCCAAAAGTTTGATCGCTGTGAGGAACTGAAGTGTCTGCAATCAGTCTTCAAAGGCTGATTGAATTTCCCCTATTGCCGCCGTCTTCTTCCTACCAGTCTAGTAATCAGCTCCCTGCTATACTATACAAGTCGGACTTTGCATGCAATTGAATACAGGGTTCGTATGGGTCCTGGGTTTCCTTGAATTCTGAAAAAATAAATTTCAGGACGTGGAAATCCGTGAATTCTGACAATATTTGTAACGAGTCCTGTAAAGTCCTTGAATTTTATTGTCCCCTCTTCCCCCCAAAATATCTGCCACATTTAATTACTTACCTTATCAAGCTCACATTGTAGGTCGTTAGGACAGTCACAAATGATCATACAGGGGTTACAACTCTTGTATAACTGTCCATTGATTCCCTTTTCATTTGCCTTAACCCAGCTGCATTTGGGAATTCTCGCAATGACGATCATATTTCGATGAATACAGTCCAGAGTTGTTCCCCCTTATTTGGGCTGAAAACATTTGAAATGACAGGTGGAGAGCCAAATGCAAAGTATGTTGTATAATGTTTGACATTGGGAATATGGGTAGAAGTGCTCTCAAATCCCACATGGCTGGGGAAAAATCACATAATTGTGACAGAGAAACGAAGCAGTTTGAGCAGTGTGAATGAGTTTTTCGCTCCAATTCAACAACGCCAACTGGCAAATGATCAACAACAGACTCCAGTGACAGGTCCCTTTACTGCTAGGTGCAGTACTCCCTTAGTTATGAGAAACGAATGTTTCGTGGCCGAAGTTCTTCATGGTATTTGAAGGTGGTTAATGTTAAAAAATGTCCAGGAAAATTCAGTTAAAGGTCCTGGAAAAAGCCTGGAAAATTCCTGGAATTTTGTCTTTCACAAAGGGTAGAGGCATCTGTGAATATAGAGGCAGCATGGCATAGTAATGGAACCTGACTGGGCATGGTGTACCATGCTGAAAGTACTATGATGATTCACTATGAAAACACAATGTCTGTATCATGCCAGTATGATGGTGTATGATGCCCGAACCATGCCATAGATTAACATGGTGTCGTAATCTGGTATTTTCACACTCAATCCAGGCCTCTTTGCTTGAAAATCATTGGATAGCTATTAAATGCTCTCCTAGAAACATTTTTTGGAGAGTGTCATTTGTTAAGTTTGAAGACTGATCGTGATATAAGGCAATGCAATTTTCACGATTGAGCAACTCTCCTGGGGTTGATCTTACAAAGATGAGTAATTTACACCAGACTTACAAATATGTCAGAAGCAATGTTAAATCATATTATAATTAACTAACTCACCCAGATTCAGCCTTGTGATTGAATTACAAAGGACATGTACATCTGTCATAAATATATGGCAGGTGTGAATATGAAATATCTCTCTCTGTTAAAATTCCTTTACAGTTCTCTTCAATTATTGGTTGATAGTGTGAGATAATCTATTATTATTGTCATATAATGTCATTTATCTTGTTATAGTCATGGCTGGATTTGGCGGCCTGCAGATTGCCAACACAGGCTAAATTTGAGGTCTTGTTCCAGGCCATGTGATAATTCACCTGCAAAAAAAAAGAAAAAAAAAAATGCAGGTCATAATTTTTGTGGTAGATATTGTTTTTATCTACGGTGGATATTCTTGTGATCATTTTTGTCAATGGAATTCCCGAAAGGTGGAAAACTTTTTTTTTTACAAAAGAAAATACATTTTAGTGGCCAAGTTATTGCACCTTGAAATTAAGATCGATGGCAGAAGCAAATACTTTCAGGGAAGACTACAGCTGTATTACTTAGAAATATAGAAATGTTGTCTCCCTTTACTGTCATTATGCATGTGTGTGGCCACGCTGTTCCAAGAAATTCTATTTCCAAGATGAACTGACAGACCTTTATATAACAAAATTTGTGATTATGGCGAAAGTATCAGCAGTAAAATCTTGGGGCTTTGACGATTGGCTCAATATCATGAAAAAGGGAGAAAAAAATGGATATAAATTCTTGACTCAAATGAACTGCTTGCTTTGTTGCAACTACGAACATCAAATTAAAACTGAGAAATTTCCAAAAAGCATGAATAAGTGGCATGTGCACAATCAAGAAAGATTGCATCATTACACAATCGGAGGCAGAACCACAATATAACAACAATTCTGCAAATTATTAAACGTGTAAGTCCGTTATTGAGCAGTGGTCCATCAAAGAATTTCCAATACCTAAATAAAAAAGTGTACGTCAAATTTTTGCATTTGCAGATCATCTCGGATTTGACCTGCCAATTCTTTTGAAGGCAGTTTTTTTGCAGGATCTAAAGTTAGCCCTGATAGTAATGTCAGAAGATGTTATATTGGCCAGCTCTGCATGTAACAACTAATATCTTCTCTTCTCCCAAATTTGGCATACATAAAAACTATGCTTAAAATGAAGTTAAAGACTTAACTCTGTCTTTGAACTATAGAAATTGGATGAAAATAACAAATTTGACTTGCAACCGGCTTACCCGATAGGCAATTTGAGTGACCTATATTAAAAAAATATACTCAAATATCTGAGATAGTGTCGGGTTAGACCCAACAAACAAATTTTCAAGGATTACCCAATATAACTTGCTGTATCTAATCTAATCAATCAGGGGACGGTTGTGTATTTATAAGCTACTTGTGGATGGACTGTTCATGTTCTGTTCTCTATAATTCAGCCACATACATCATCACAACATGAGGCCTCAGATGAAGAGGAGGAGGAAGAAGACTTGTGTCACTATGAAATGGAGGAGGAACCTGTCAGGTAATCATCTATTGGGAACTGTGACACTGTAACACCATGTGACACTGTAATGGCATATCTGTGACACTGTAACACCTCCTGACACTGATGCCATATCTGTGACACTGGAACATCATCGGGCACTGTAATGCCATATCTGTGACACTGTTACACCATATCTGCGACACTGTAACATCATCTGGCACTGTAATGCCATATCTGTGACACTTACACCATATCTGTGACACTGTAACATCATCTGGCACTGTAAGGCCATATTATTTCAATATATCTGTGACACTGTATCCGCATCAGACATTAATGCCATATCTGAGAAACCAATGTAAAGCAATATTTGTTATTCTGTAAGCAGACACCCCCCCCGCACACCTTTTTTTGGATGTGATGTGTTAACTCCCCTTCTTGTATACATGCCGGGCCAGCATACCAAACTAGGGCTATGGTAAGCTTTCAAATGTGTCCCTTTCTCTCATAAAATTGTTCGAATGAAAAACGAAATTTTGGGTGCATGTCAGCGTTCAAGAAAACTATGGAAAATAGTTGTCCTGAACATTGGCTTTCTTTCGAAATTGCAGAGGGGTGGATGCAAATTTTTTAAATCTGCGATACTGTCACACCAAATCTGTGAAACTCGTATCCACTCTCTGAAACTGAAGTTAAGGGAGATTAGTACCAGTATATGTTTTCTGTAATTTATACTCTTCGTCCGTATTATCCTCCAATACTATTACATGTACAAGCACTTTGAAAATGAACCTTGGGAACTCTAACTCTTCAGTCTCATTCATATCTTCTAGCAGTGAGCAGAAGTCTACAGATGAAATTGATGGCATAGATACAGAAAATCTAATGGTTTTGGAAAGGCTGAAACAAAACCAACGCAAAGATTACTTAAAGGTAAGAGTCACATTTTAAGTCACTCAGTGGCCATCTTCTGAGTTTCCAAAAGTTTCAGAATCTGTTTGTCACACAAATTCTTTCATAACAATGCTGAACATGCAAGGGCGTAGGCAAGGTGGGGGGGACTTCAACCCTGTCAAATTTGTCGATTGAAAAAAAAAAAATACAAAAAAGAAAGAAACAGAAAGCAACTATATCACAGAAGAAAATTATGTTATCACATAACTATTTCAATTGTTGCTTTATACAGGAGAAGTAAACTTGTATCAGTGTTGTACCTGGTGATCGCCACTGTTATTAGACATTTTGACAGAAAAACCAAGTTCAATTATTACAATCTCACACTGCTCAAATTCTCTCATTGAGTGCTAATTTAGCATCAATTTTCCCCCCCAAATTCTATACCCTGTGAGGAGGAAAACCCTCTCTCAGACTCACCACCTCTCCAGCCCCCCAAACTTGACAACTTCTCAACTTGACTTTGTTTTGCATGAGTGATTACTCTCTCTAATATTACTCTCTGTAAAATCAGACAAAAATGCTTCAAAAGTTAACCCACAAAGGACAATTGCTGCCATTATTAAGGCATCTACAGTAAATCAACTGTGTGGGCAAATTGTGAAGCCTCGTGAGCTCCTGTTAATATTTGTAACGTCAGACTTGTTAATATAATATTATTGATGTTTTAATGGCAGGGTTCAGTGTCAGGGTCTGTGTTGGCCACAGACCGGCTGATGAAAGAACTGAGAGAACTGTACAGGTCAGATAGTTTCAAGAAAGGTGAGCGGTTAGATATCATCAGTCAGGTGATCAACTTACAGCAGTTATAAATTATAACCTCTACAAGTAATTATTTCAAAATCTTCATTGTTCACAAAATAATGATATTTTGACCAGCAGTGAAGTCACAGATTGGAATGACCTCTGTGAATTCTTTTAATGCAGTCCATTACTATGTTTAACAACTTCATGCCTTCGAGTGTGTGTGGTACATTCATAAAACTTACATAAACATGAAATTTTAATCTAGATATATGTATTACTTATCAGCTCATATCCTATTCCTTGCATCTGAGATTTTTCTCTCAATTATGTATATATTTCCTGGAATGCCAAGACATTAAGGTTGATTAAGAAGGTATTACTTAAGGCCACACTCAGTTTTGGAGAACTGCACTCGATTTTGTTTACTGTGCAAATTGGCATAACCTTTTAAAGTTATAAAGTATAAGATACTCTGCAGGTGGAATGTTGATGTAACTTTTATGGTCCAATCCAATGTTCTGGAGATAACCTTGCCATAATTGTATTAGAAGATCATATTTTCTTCCCACTGGTCCACTTTCTGTGACAGTTCCTTCCATGAATATTTTTTAGTCAATACGCACCATAATTTATAACTTCTCAGAGTACTGTTGAATGTAGTTCATAACTTGGCTGGGTTATAAATTTTATAACTTCTGTAAGTTGTTCCCTCGACTGTCAAATGTCATCAAGCCTGAACATAAGCACCTGACATTTCTATAAACTCACAGTCCTTGTTATTTGAGGAGATTGATTCATCACCACAGCTCCCCTAATTATGGTATTTGGGACAGCTAGAAATCCCTCTCCTCATTTCCTATTTTTATACAGCCTTAGTCCTTCTTATATCAGTCCTCCTAAAGTTATATTTCCCTCTCCAAAGTTTGTCCAGGAGAGCAGCTTATAGCTCTTAATTCTCCTACATTCAAATGGCAAGGCCTAAACCCCCAAATCAGAATGAGATAGCCCCTGTTCATATTCAGATATCATGGGTGAAAATGTAATGGTATGTTCGATATCCTCTAATGGGGGTGATAGGTTGTTGTCCTGTACCTTATTTTCAGACTTGATTGTCATAAATTTGTTAGTGCTCGCAACATTTCTATAATTTACTGTAAAATGGTAAAGCAGAAAATATGTTCTTTGGCATGTTTGGTGATTTGTTTGAAACTTATCAGTGTTCCGCAGTAATTTTCTTGCACCTTCAGTTAAATAAGAGAATTGAAAAGACAAGGTTACATAAAATCAATTTCCTATCCATTTACATATTATGCACATGGTCCATTCTTTCATTTTGCATATTGTACACCATGTATCTGTCTCCTCTCAGGGATTTATACACTGGAACTAGTCAATGACAGCTTATATGAATGGAATGTAAAGCTGAAAACGTGAGTATGCTTTTTAATGTACAGTGAAACCTGTGAATACTGACACCTGGTTAAACCAACCAACGTCTAAGTACCAACATTATCTTGGGTCCCAATACTTTATTTTAAAGTGATCGTAAACCCTCAAGTAAAGTTTCCATCAAATGAAAGACCATTGCAAACAGTGTGGGAAAATATTTATTTCAATTTTTTACGATTTTATTACACAGAGTAAACTGCAGTTAAAGCATGGTATTCTATGCTGGTCTGTTGCAATCATATTTAGGTCCAGTGACATCACACTGCCTTAATACATATATTTCAAACTTTGTATGCACTTTCCAGTGCTTGATTCAAGCTTAAGGTGTGTATACTTTGAGTTTCATCACAGACTCACTGTTTCAATGTGCATGTTTCATCAAAATCTGGGAGATGGTGACTCATGAGTGTCAAGTCAATTTGAATCTTGCATTTAATTTCCCAGATTTTGGAACGTGAACATTGGAGCAGTGAGTCTATGTTGAAACTCAAATTATACATACCTTAAGCGTAAATCAAGCATTGGAAAGTGCATACACAGTTTGAAATATATGTATTAAGGCAGTGTGACGTCACTGGGCCTAAATATGATTGCAACAGACCACCATAGAATACCAGGCTTTAATTGCAGTTTACTCTGTGTAATAAAATCGTAAAAAATTACAATAAATATTTTCCGACACTGTTTGCAATGGTCTTTCATTTGATGGAAACTTTACTTGAGGGTTTACGATCACTTTAAGTTATATTTTGAACCTTGATAAACAAGATACCTGTCAAAACTGACACTATAATCTGATCTGAAGCATGATCAGTTTATACAGGTTTGACTGACACTGTATGATGTATCTGTCCACTTCTTGATATGTTGAAAAATAATTACTTGTCTCTGGTAACTGATAGGAACAATTTCTTACTGTCAAATTTTACAAATTTGTTTGCATATTTTAGTGATAGCTTTGGAAAAAAATTTCCATAGCAAACTTGATTGACGGCACAAACGGGAAATTTCGAACTATGCATGCCAAATAACAGAGGAAACCATACAATTCTTTACTTTTTGTCAGACCTTTATTGTTCTTAGCGCAGTTTCACATAATACCTTCGGAATTGCGAGTACTTGGGCTGAAGCTAAAGATTCTACAAATAATCACAGCAGAATTGCGTTCATATGATACAACATTCCAACGTAATTTGGTATGCTTGTGTGACAAAGTATTGTCGTCTTGCCTGTTCTTCTTTATGTTGATCGGGTGTATACATACATGTGGGGAGGGGGTTAAACAAAGATTGTATACCATGTGTACATGGACAGAATGGGGGGTGGGGCGACAAAATTTTAGAACCTTTTGCATACATAATACTTGAATCCCCCCAATGGGAGAAAATATCCAGTCCTTTTGGGATGGAAGAAATTGCATTCTCAAAATTGATACATTTCAGAGTGGATAATGACAGCGCCCTCTATACAGACATGCAAACACTGAAAGAAAAAGAAGGCAAGGATGGGATAATCCTTAACTTCACATACAAGGTTTGTGTCCATTGTACATGTAATACATTGAAGACTGGTAACATTGGGTGGGGTTATATATTTTCTAACCTACAAAAGCAAGCAACTGGTTCTTGAATGACAGAGCATTTTGGAACAAAAACGCACTATTTTACACTGAATAATTCATTCCATTTCACCTGATGAATGTTCCTTCTCTAAGAAGTGTGCATCATAGGGATTCATAGTGAAGTTCTTGATGTTGTTGTTGTTGTCACATCATCGATCAATTACCCGTCGAACAAAGTGGTTGTGGGGAGGGAATTAACATACATGTATAATTGAGCCAAGCTCTGGAGAAATGTTATTTATGGAAATAACCTGCAACATAGTTGCCTGTAGTTGCTTGCATTATATGATATGTATGGGGTGAAACTGTGCAGCTGATAATTCTTTTGTGTTTTTTACAGGATTCATTTCCTTTTGATCCCCCATTTGTAAGAGTGATTAGTCCTGTAATATCTGGGGGTTACGTGCTGGGAGGTGGTGCTATATGTATGGAACTGCTAACGAAACAGGTCAGTACATCAACTGCTTGGACACCCTTGGTAAAATACAGCCGGTGTTGTGAAAATTTCTTCGTCCCATTTTAATGATACACAACATGTTAGAGTGGGATCTATATTGTCACAAAAAGTGTAAAATTTAGGACAGATTATCAGATGATTACGCACACCTCATAAAATTTAAATACGTAGCATTAGATCCAGGTGAATAGCACAAAAGTGCGCTCAGTCAGACTGCAGAGAGAATATGAAGAGTTCCTCAAGGGGAAAGCACTTCTGTGCGTGATATCAGGCCCACATGTGAGGGCTGTTCCAGAAAAAAGTACATGGGGGGGGGACAGAAGGCACTTTATATATTTACGTATGGGTCGTGGGGTAGAAGAGTTATATAATTACATGGGTGGTTGCCTGATGGATAAACATAATGGCATTTATGTTGGTTACATATTATATTCAATAATATGGGCAGTGGGGGTAAAATTATATTTAATTACATGGGTGGTGGGGGCAAAAATAAAGTGCCTTCTGTCCCCCCCCATGTACTTTTTTCTGGAACAGCCCTGAGGCATACTACTAGTAGTCTCTCTTGCCTAAAAGCAACCGACACTACTATGTGGGACCGCTTGTTACATGAGCTGGTGGAACATCACTACGCCACCGCGCTTCAGCTGGGGCAAGTCCACCAACTAAGTGCACATGTCTGACTCTGCCAGAAGTGCTTAGAAGAACGGGAATAATAAATAAACCGCACACTACTTGTCATGAAGATTTAAATGAAAATCTATCAAACCTATTGTTTAGTACACTCCTAACACTGATCACTTGAGAGTGAAAACTGTGATGACGTCAGCTTTTTTCTGCCCTTCTTTTATACTGCCACTGGTCAGATACTAAACGATCGGTACTACGAGCACCGACCGTTGAACTAACGTGTGCTTGATGGTCTTGTGCAAAGCAAATCATTACCGAATATAGTGAATTGTATCTGATTTAACTCATTGCCTACGGAATATATATTCATTACTGGACGGAAGATAAATTATGCAAATTATGTAAAATTATGCATAAATCATAAGCCGGTGACATCGGCTCTCCGGTGAAAATTTAAGTAACAGGAGCCGCTCACAGCGGCTTGTCAGAGCCCATGAGTTAAAGGTATGTTTTTGCTCCTGATGTGGTATGCATTTGTGGTTAATGTAATTTCAAGCTGTCATTAGTTTGGATGAGGCATCTCAACATTACATTTACATTCATCATGTTCAATTTCCTGATATAAACTGAAAATTGATTTATGGAATTTTATAATGACAAACTGATGTTTAAAGAGATAATTCAACTTTCAACAACAGAGTTGTCTCCCTTCTCATTTCTCTTGTACGACAGCACTTATTACGACCCAAGTCTGTTTTGCCAGTAAATGTTGTTATATCAGATTTGTAAGTATAATGAAAAAAGTCATCTTACTGATCAGTGTAATGAATTAATAGGCCATAATCACTTTAGTACAAGATGCATCCAGGGGAGTTACATGTATGTACCCGATTGTTTGATGTCCTTACATTATGTGCAATAGTGAGCAAAACTGTCTCTTTTACCTACAGTGGCTATACCGTCAACTTGGATTACTTGTCTTCAAATTTTAGCTTGTTCAGTTTGTATTTTCAAGAATAGGAATCCTATCTGCTTAGAAAATTAAGAAATAAGCACCCAGCTCACAAACAATCACTCTTAGTGAACTGTGGGAGGCCAACTTCAGGATTCACAGATTATGGGATTAGGTGGTCTGAGTCCGATAAGAAACTTGTTAATCTCTTACTGGGTTAATTTGTCATTAAGGTCAGAAAATGTATGTCTGAAACCACAAACCAATGTTGGAGTCGGAGGTCATCTTGTAATGGTCAAAATGGCATGGATGCGGATTCGTTACGAGAGATTCTTTGCCATAACCTGAACAATCTGTTTTAATGGATGTCGTAAAAACCGAGGTGACTATTATTATTATGTCCCTTGTTGAAAAAATGGGATGAAGTACTTCTTCTTTCAAGCATTTCGTAATTTTAAAAAAAACTACAGTGTTACAGGGACTGCTTCAACAACAAATATCTCATGCTCGTATGTAGATGATGTTAAAAAAATGGAAACTTAAATAATTACCTCGCACAGTTTTCACAGAATGAAATAATGTTATTTTCATCCATTTTATATCACTTTTATTTATGTAGATTGACTTTTTCATCTGCAGGGTTGGAGCAGTGCATACGGCATAGAGTCTGTGATTTTGCAAATATCTGCTACACTTGTGAAAGGCAAGGCCAGAATACAGTTTGGAGCCTCAAAAGTCAGTGTAAGTTATCCAGCCTGAAGAAGTTCGTTCCTTATTTGTTTCACAGCTAGCCTTGAGCGTGTTGTGTTTTCAGGGATCAACCAGATCCCTTATATAGCCATGCAAAGTAGCACAGGTTGGTTCATGTAGGGTTGTCCGAAGTACTCCTCTCTCCTACACACGCTACATTATTTTCATTCCACCACCAAGCTCAACTACCTGTATTTTTGAACTTGATTTGGATGTTTTGTGTCATTTATTAGCAATTAGTGTGTCCAGGGAATTGCCATGCCAATGAGGCCATGCTTTTATTTGTTTGCTTGGCATAACCTAATCCCTGTTTGTAATGTTTACATGTACTATGACAACACTGCTTGTTAATGTTAACTACCCCAGCTAGAATGAGAAGTTAGCACCTGAACGATATATGCACTGGTCAGCGCTTCTGACAAGATCAAGTTAGATACTAGACACAGTCATGGAGCCTAATGCTCCATGATACAGGTCACCCTGACTCGAGCTATTGCTATCAAATTCAGGGTTGATCCTCTAGACTATGCCCCTAGATCCCAAATATAACTTAATATACTGTGAAGTCATAGGGTTGATCCTCCATGCCTCTAGTTCTCAAATATAACTTAATATGTTGTCATAGGGTTTATCCTCCATGCTCTCATTTCCCAAATCTGCCTTAACATACACATATACAGTCAGTGCATCACATTTTCCCATTAGAATGATAAATTGTGAAGTACTACATGTAATTTGATTGGTCCCAAAATTTCACTGAAGATATATTGGAAAAAATAGCTCTCAACAGTTTGTCAGTAACATTGGAAGGCAGTGTTCTCGGATTAACCTAATTTTCTTTCCATTCGCACCAGTTGAAAATGCTTAACTTAACTGTCCCTCTCGCAGGTCATATTCAGTTAAAGCTTGGGGTGGTACTCTCAGGCAACTACCTGGAATTGTATTTTAGGAGAGAGTATATAAGCCTTCAACAGAAAAGAACCAAACAACCTCTCCTCAATGAAGAAATGTTCAGTTCTTTCAGTGGATGGAATATGCAGGCTCAAGTGATCCT
>JAVTVY010010768.1:0-52204 GCA_036873755.1 Hanleya hanleyi
GAACCTGTGTATCAAATTTGAGAAAGATCCAGGCAGTACTTCCTGAGAAATCATGATAACAAAATTTCATGGGGAAGTCTAAGATGGCCGCCTGGTGACCATATTGGATTTTCGATTCGGACCGAAAAAGGCATCTTGCATATCGAGACCGTAAGGTGAACCTGTGTACCAAATTTGAGAAATATCCATGCAGTAGTTCCTGAGAAATGACGATAAAGTTTCATGGAGAAATCCATGATGGCTGCCTGGTGGCCATATTGGAATTTCGAATCGGATCAAAAAAGGTATCTTGCACAACTACACCCCAAGGGAAAACTGTGTACCAAATTTGAGAAAGATCCATGCTGTAGTTCCTGAGAAATCGCGATAACTGGTTTCATGGGGAAATCCAAGATGGCTGCTTTGTGGCCATACTGGATTTTCGATGCGGACCGAAAAAGGTATCTTGCACAACTAGACCCTAAGGGGAACCTGTGTATCAAATTTGAGAAAGATCCATGCAGTTCTTCCTGAGAAATGATGATAACAATGTTTCATGGGGAAATCCAAGATGGTTGCCTGGTGGCCATATTGGATTTTCGAATCGGACCAGAAAAGGTATCTTGCACAACTAGACCCCAAGGGGAACCTGTGTACCAAATTTGAGAGACATCCATGCAGTAGTTCCTGAGAAATCGCGATAACAAAGTTTCATGGGGAAATCCAAGATGGCTGCCTGGTGGCCATATTGGATTTTCGAATCCGACCAGAAAAGGTATCTAGACCCCAAGGGGAACCTGTGTACCAAATTTGAGAAAGATCCATGCAGTAGTTCCTGAGAAATCGTGATAACAAGGTTTCATGGGGAAATCCAAGATGGCTGCCTGGTGGCCATATTGGACTTTCGAATCGGACCAGAGAAGATATCTTGCACAACTAGACCCCAAGGGAAACCTGTGTACCAAATTTGACAAAGATCCACGCAGTAGTTCATGAGAAATCGCGATAACAAGAATTGTTCACGGACGGACGACTGACTGACGACGGACAAAGGATGAAAAGCGATTTGAACAGCCCACCATCTGGTGATGGTGGGTTCATTAAAAAAAATCTTAGTTTAAGTACGGTAATTCTCCTAATAAATCGATCACCGGAAGTGATATTTGAGGTAATAAAAATGAGGGGTGATCGATTTATTGCAACTGATTGGAAGCTGTGATTCGCGGAAGTCGGAGTCTTGCACAACTTGCACAACTAGACCCCAAGGGGAACCTGTGTACCAAATTTGAGAAAGATCCATGCAGTAGTTCCCGAGAAATCAAGTTTCATGGGGAAATCCAAGATGGCTGCCTGGTGGCTATATTGGATTTTCGAAACGGACCAGAAAAGGTATCTTGCACAACTAGATCCCAAGGGGAACGTGTGTACCAAATTTCAGAAAGATCCACGCAGTAGTTCCTGAGAAATCGCGATAACAAGAATTGTTTACGGATGGACGACTGACTGACTGACTGACGGACGACGGACAAAGGCTGCCTGGTGGCACTATTGGATTTTCGAATCGGACCAGAAAAGGTGTCTAGACCCCAAGGGTAACCTGTGTACCAAATTTGAGAAAGATCCATGCAGTAGTTCCTGAGAAACGACGTCCTTTGACGACGGACAAAGGACGAAAAGCGATTTGAACAGCCCAACATCTGATGATGGTGGGCTCATTAAAACAATTCTTAGTTTAAGTACGGTAATTCTCCTAATAAATCGATCACCGGGAGTGATATTTGAGGTAACGAGAGATCCTGAAGGATCTTGGCGCCCACCATTGTCCGATAATTGTAAGCTAATGACTAGAGGATCTTTTTGTCCATTGTTACAAAGAACAAATGATTGATTTGTAATTTTGTTTACAGAATTTCGAACCTGAGCGAAAAAGATCGGAAAAGGGACACTGAAAAACACCAAGATATAATCTATGTTTCAGGAGTTTCAAGATTTCTAGAAACTGTACTTATGTCGGTTGTTATAATACAAGAGAAATGAGCAAAGTTAGTCGGAAAGTGAATGTACATGTGCGGAGGATCCTTTGCCTTTGTTTTGTAGTATGTTTTTTTATTATTTTTTTTTTGCACGTGTCATCATTGGGTACTGGAAGCGAGGACCAATCTCTTTGACACTTTGGCATGAGCTATGAAACATACTTAAGATTTCATAATTAGGAACGAATGCTAATTCTGTTCTGTTTATTGGGCTAGTTTGAGATATCTCCTTTGAGATACCATGCTCGAAAATAGTAAGAAGGTACAAGGGATCCAGTCCGCGCAGTAATGTTGAAACTTCAAAAGTGCCTGAATCCTGATTATCTCCCTTGGATCGAAACATGCAGTAGTCTACAGTTGTCGAGTTGTGACATTGACCCTATGTGGGACCTGTGTATCAAATTTCAGAAAGATCCATGAAATATTTCCTGAAAATTCACGATAACAATGTTTCAAGGGGAAATTCAAGATGGCCGCCTTGTGGCCATATTGGATTTTCGATTCGGACCGAAAAAGGTCTCTTGCACAACTAGACGACAAGGAGAACCTGTGTACCAAATTTAACAATGATCCATGCAGTAGTTCCTGAGAAATCACGATAACAAAGTTGCATGGGAAAATCCAAGATGGCCGCCTGTTGGCCATATGGGATTTTTGAATAGGACCAGAAAAGGTATCTTGCACAACTGGACCACAAGGGGAACCTGTGTATCAAATTTGAGAAAGATCCAGGCAATACTTCCTGAGAAATCATGATAACAAAAATGTCATGGGGAAGTCTAAGATGGCCGCCTGGTGACCATATTGGATTTTCGATTCGGACCGAAAAAGGCATCTTGCATATCGAGACCGTAAGGTGAACCTGTGTACCAAATTTGAGAAATATCCATGCAGTAGTTCCTGAGAAATGACGATAAAGTTTCATGGAGAAATCCATGATGGCTGCCTGGTGGCCATATTGGAATTTCGAATCGGACCAAAAAAGGTATCTTGCACAACTACACCCCAAGGGAAAACTGTGTACCAAATTTGAGAAAGATCCATGCTGTAGTTCCTGAGAAATCGCGATAACTGGTTTCATGGGGAAATCCAAGATGGCTGCTTTGTGGCCATACTGGATTTTCGATGCGGACCGAAAAAGTTATCTTGCACAACTAGACCCTAAGGGGAACCTGTGTATCAAATTTGAGAAAGATCCATGCAGTTCTTCCTGAGAAATGATGATAACAATGTTTCATGGGGAAATCCAAGATGGTTGCCTGGTGGCCATATTGGATTTTCGAATCGGACCAGAAAAGGTATCTTGCACAACTAGACCCCAAGGGGAACCTGTGTACCAAATTTGAGAGACATCCATGCAGTAGTTCCTGAGAAATCGCGATAACAAAGTTTCATGGGGAAATCCAAGATGGCTGCCTGGTGGCCATATTGGATTTTCGAATCGGACCAGAAAAGGTATCTGGCACAACTAGACCCCAAGGGGAACCTGTGTACCAAATTTGAGAAAGATCCATGCAGTAGTTCCTGAGAAATCGCGATAACAAGATTTCATGGTGAAATCCAAGATGGCTGCCCGGTGGCCATATTGGATTTTCGAATCGGACCAGAAAAGGGTATCTTGCACAACTAGACCCCAAGGGGAACCTGTGTACCAAATTTGAGAAAGATCCATGCAGTAGTTCCTGAGAAATCGCGATAACAAGGTTTCATGGGGAAATCCAAGATGGCTGCCTGGTGGCCATATTGGATTTTCGAATCGGACCAGAAAAGGTATCTTGCACAACTAGACCCCAAGGGGAACCTGTGTACCAAATTTGAGAAAGATCCATGCAGTAGTTCCTGAGAAATCGTGATAACAAGGTTTCATGGGGAAATCCAAGATGGCTGCCTGGTGGCCATATTGGATTTTCGAATCGGACCAAAAAAGGTTTCTTGCACAACTAGACCCCAAGGGGAACCTGTGTACCAAATTTGAGAAAGATCCATGCAGTAGTTCCTGAGAAATCGCGATAACAAGGTTTCATGGGGAAATCCAAGATGGCTGCCTGGTGGCCATATTGGATTTTCGAATCGACCAAAAAGGTATCTTGCACAACTAGACCCCTGGGGAACCTGTGTACCAAATTTGAGAAAGATCCATGCAGTAGTTCCTGAGAAATGACGATAACAAAGTTTCATGGGGAAATCCAAGATGGCTGCCCGGTGGCCATATTGGATTTTCGAATCGGACCAGAAAAGGCATCTTGCACAACTAGACCCCAAGGGGAACCTGTGTACCAAATTTGAGAAAGATCCATGCAGTAGTTCCTGAGAAATGGCGATAACAAGGTTTAATGGGGAAATCCAAGATGGCTGCCTTGTGGCCATATTGGATTTTCGATTCGGACCGAAAAGGGCATCTTGCACAACTAGACCCCAAGGGGAACCTGTGTACCAAATTTGAGAGATATCCATGCAGTAGTTCCTGAGAAATCGCGATAACAAGGTTTCATGGGGAAATCCAAGATGGCTGCCTGGTGGCCATATCGGATTTTCGAATCGGACCAGAAAAGGTATCTTGCACAAGTGGACCCCAAGGGGAACCTGTGTACCAAATTTGAGAAAGATCCAGGCAGTAGTTCCTGAGAAATCGCGATAATAAGATTTCATGGGGAAATCCAAGATGGCTGCCTGGTGGCCATATTGGATTTTCGAATCGGACCAAAAACGGTATCTTGCACAACTAGACCCCAAGGGGAACCTGTGTACCAAATTTGAGAAAGATCCATGCAGTAGTTCCTGAGAAATCGCGATAACAAGATTTCATGGGGAAATCCAAGATGGCTGCCCGGTGGCCATATTGGATTTTCGAATCGGACCAAAAAAGGTATCTTGCACAACTAGACCCCAAGGGGAACCTGTGTACCAAATTTGAGAAAGATCCATGCGGCAGTTCCTGAGAAATCGCGATAACAAGGTTTCATGGGGAAATCCAAGATGGCTGCCTGGTGGCCATATTGGATTTTCGAATCGGACCAAAAACGGTATCTTGCACAACTAGACCCCAAGGGGAACCTGTGTACCAAATTTGAGAAAGATCCATGCAGTAGTTCCTGAGAAATCGCGATAACAAGGTTTCATGGGAAATCCAAGATGGCTGCCTGGTGGCCATATTGGATTTTCTAATCGGACCAAAAAAGGTATCTTGCACAACTAGACCCCAAAGGGAACCTGTGTACCAAATTTGAGAAAGATCCATGCAGTAGTTCCTGAGAAATCGCGATAACAAGAATTGTTTACGGACGACGGACCACGGACGAAAAGTAATTTGAACAGCCCACCATCTGGTGATGGTGGGCTAATAAAAATGAGGGGTGAAGCTGTGATTCGCGGAAGTCGGAGGAATGAAAATTTGAATCATCGAGTGCCCAGTTTTCAATACTGCCACTTGTGAAAACTGTGTCCGGGACAGTTCAAGTGAATTGTTTCAAATTATACTTAGGTTGGGTGTGATTATTTTCAACCAGTTAATTAATTTTCAGTTGTTAATTTTAAGTACCGGTAGTCATATCAAGTAGCCAGTTGGAATTATTGGAATAGGCCTCCGTCAAAACTGCATGGCGAAACGTATGGCAGTCAGTGTTCAACGCACGTGTTAAAGATAGTGGGTTTGTCCCGTCCTCTGTGTATCTCAGCAACAGGAAGGTCAAGGGTGACTTCTCGGGCACCCTCGCCAAAAGGTTAACCAATGTAGTGAAAATGATTCCCTGAATTACATGTTATTTCTTCTCGCGGGACTCTTGCAAAATGGCGGGTTGTCTATCTCTGTGTCTGCGTGAGTTTCTTCATCAACCACGCATAAAATAGTAAGAAAACAGCAACGATCCGTAAGTTATGCAAATCACATGCAATTTTATTGGCTCAAATTCACTTTTCGTCTTGATTGAAATTCAGTTTCCCTAAAACGGTGGTCTCTAATTGAGTTTTCCCCTTGTCCAGACCAACTTGAGTTTCACTTGTAAATTTATTTTACAAATGTGATTGACTGAAAATCGGGGTTGATTGAATTATTACAACTTCCGATCGTATATTTGCCCAAAAGTCAAGAGTGATCGATTTCTGATAGGGTTATCGATTGATAAGAGGAATTACCGTACTAACTCTTCTGACACATATTCCAGAGAAAAAAAATATTGATAAAAATCCTGTAATGTGATTACCGATATGTCATGTGTTGATAAGTTGCATGATATATAAACACATGACATAGTCAGATTTATGGGCCACATTGAAATGCAGTTCTAATAATACTTTTATGCCCATGCTACATTCTGTTAGATATAGAAAGTTGTCTGTATATTCAGTAAGATCAGCATAGTGGTCGTTTCTTTAAATGGAAAGGTAATTCGATGTATATTTATTTGTTGCGTCGGCAGAGACAAAAATCAACTGCTCAGTTATTTATGAGCAGACTATAGTGGGTCACGTCTCACAGGCCCTCAAAACAAGAGTTTTGTGGGGTGTGGGCGGTGGTATTAGGGTGAAGTGTCGAAATATGAGATCTCTATATATAACCCCATGCTTCATATATTTTTATATAAAGCATGGGGTTATGTATAGAGACTCCATATTTTGACACTTCACACTATTACCACCGCCCACACCCCCCAAATCTCTTATTTGGAGGGCCTGTGGTCTCACTGTACCAAAACTCAGTCGACAAAAAGATTATATCATGTCTGCTTTCTCTTATCAGATTTATAACTCCCTTGATCGACGTAACGCCAAATCCCATCGAAGCTCATCTGTTTACATGGAAGGCCTAAATTCCCCGCATAGCGAGATGACACAGTCGTCGATAGAGACGATGGCGGACATAAAAACAGAACGAGTTGATTTTGGTGGTGATTGGAGAGGACCAGGCGCTGTGATACATGAGTCACAGGCTGAAGAAACTGCACCAACATTACTTACACATCAGCCAGAATATGTCAACGTGGATGAAACTATGGTTAAACAGGAAGAGCGTAGCCCTACTCTTCATCATATTCCCAGAGATACTCATGTAAAACGAGAAAAGTCAATCCTTGATTGTGGAAATGCTGCTGAAGCGTGTACATTTGTGAAGCAAGAAGAGGTGGAAAACCAACAGATATCAACCCGTCTAGAGGACGTCATACAGACAGAAAGTGGAAAACATTTCAAAAGAATCAAGTTGGAGCCAGCAGTAGCATATAATGGAAATGATCCAAGCATATGTAAAACGGACATGACTATGGTAAGTGACATATAACCCAGGAGGGCAATTCCAGCGTGACTCAGGTTACATAGATCCCAAAGAGCGAATTCAATTTGCTCAGATTTTAATATAAATGACATGTAATAACCCACATCCAGCAGTTATTCACTTCAGGGTAAGACCTAACCAATTACACAACCAGTTGATTATCTAGGTTCAAATTGTAACTTTCATGTACAAAAACAAGAGCGTGACTCAGGTTACGAAAAAAAGACATGACCCCCCAGACCATTATAGTTCAAACGAGATTTCTCTTCAAATTAATTATGTGAGAGAATTCATCAAACTTTCATTAAACAAAGTGCATCCGTAGCTAAATATTTGTGCAATATTGAACCTGATATATAATAGTAACAGGGAGATCTATAAAGAAGATCGCGTGACTCAGGTTACTGTGACTCAGGTTACAGTTTGTCCGGGGCTAAACATTGATTCAAAACTTTACTCAAAACAGAACATGCAAAACAGTAATACTGGAGCAAAGCTATATGATAATTCTAAATGTATTTGGATAGAATAAGCTGCTTTTTATCATGTTTAGTTACAAGAAAACGAAATGACCCCCAGACCGCCATAGTTCAAATGAGATTTCTCTTTGAATTAATTATGTGAGAGAATTCATCAAATATTGATTAAACAAAGTACATCCATAGTAAAATATATGTGCAATATTGAACTTGATATATAATAGCAACAGGGAGATAATTAAAGAAGATTGCGTGACTCAGGTTACCGTGACTCAGGTTACAGTTTTTCAGAATCTAATCGTTAACACAAAACTGTATTCAATACAGAAAATGCAACACTATTAATATATGAACGATGCTGCATGATAATTCTAAATGTGCTTGGTTAGAATACACAGATTTTGATCATGTTATGTTCATTATTACCTCTCCATCACTGCTGTATCATGGTCCAGTACACATTATGTGTAGTATTTTAGATGTACATGTTTGATAGGACTCAATCAGTAAGACCTATTCAAAAGAAACAATTCAAAGGGATGTATATGCAGGTTGATATACACATACACTCTAGAAGAACTTGTATATGCAAGCACATACATGTATTGCACCCAAAAGAATCCAAATGCAAATAGCAAACATCACACAAACTAATGCCAGTTCTGGAGATGATTTGCCCTGTACATTTTATATTGAATCTATGGTTCTCATTGTCAATTGGCATGATTGGTGTAGTTTATATCTTGTTTCGAAGACTAATGTACATGAACGACAGAGAAGAGTTCAGCAATCCAACTCTTAATATCCAAGGTGCAATGGAACTACATAGAACAAAATCCCAAATTAGGATATTATGCACAAATGTGTATAGTCATACTTGAAGGTGGAAAGAATCGCAAAATAACTGATCAAAATTCTGGTTTCAAATATTTATGTCATCAATGCATATGTATAGTAGTTTATACAGCTGTAAACTTGTAGTTATTTTCCTTGTATTATGTGTAATGAGATGCACATCATACGTGACTCAGGTTACACGTGACTCAGGGTACAATTTTCAAAGTACCACCATTTTTTTCTATTCAATATATATGAGCAGCTTTGTCAGAAATCACTACGGCATAAGTAAGACAAAGAAATTATGAAATATTTCCCTAATGCTGCTCAGGGATTTTTATCAATTTAGAAACAAATCATTTTTCGTGACTCAGGTTACACCATATAACATGATAGCATACTACTGTGTATGCTACATAAACTAAAGGGAATTTTAGCTACTTGCATTTTCTGGTTAAAGTACATGACTAGGCCAATGTATTGTAGACAAAAGATGAAAAATTATTCAATAAAGTAAGAGTAGCCAAGATGATAAATCTACCCTATGATGAACAGAGAATTTTATGCTATTTTGCACGACATTTCATCAAAAAAATAGAAGCCTATTAGTGGATTAAAACCCAAACAAAATATTATTTCCATGAACTTAGGAATATAAACTATGTTGTAGGAAAAGAATTAGTAACATACCATTAAGTTTATTTTTCACTGATCATGTCCATGTTTACAGGGAATTGCCCAGGAGGCCTTAATGGCTTTCCAGCAATAATTTGGATCAGTCGGGTTATGTTTTAAGTAAACATAGTCACTGTTATATTGCTATGCAGCAGATCTCATCTCGATTCTTTTCTATGTATTGGAACAAGTTTAAAATGCTGTAACGGAATTCGAACCCTCGAGGGAGAGGGGCGTGTGGTAGGGGGCGCTGTGTAAGTCCTTATGACATACGGACAGTTCTCAAACTGTAACCATCTGGGTGATAAGCGGTGAGACTGACCCTGGGATCGTGTGTATCCATTTTCAGCCTACCGACGTAACCCCAACGTAACCTGCAATTTTCGAGTCATGTGTTGTTTTACCTGTTCAAAATTACAGATCTACAACACCTCTTGAACGATACGGAAGTTATTCATATCTGTATCTTTTGTAAGCTCAGACGATATATGTTTCAGAACTAGAATGAAAACTCTGTAATTTATCAGATTTCTCGAGTCTGTTCTCCGCCGGATTACGACCGAACAGTATACGGTAAAGTATCGGAAATCGCTCCGCAATAATGGCGACACACGATTCGCAAGCAATCTTATGGATGGCGAAGTGTACGCAAATGGGGCAATTCTATGTTCATGTAATTACGGGCATCTGGTAAAATTCTGAATCTGCTAGAATTGTTAATCTGGGTGTCCTAATTTCTCTTTTTTTCTCCTGTTTCTTCTAAACAGAGTTCAAAGTAAATAATTAATTAATCATTAATCTGCCAGATACAGGGGACCTATAAATTACGTCCAAATTGGGATGAGAGAGCCCAAAAGACTCCTGGACCCCACTCTAGCTCACACTGACTATGGTTTGGATTTGATACAAATGAAATGTAACTTTTCCGAAATATGCATGTTTAATCCTTCAGAAAACAGGAAAATGATTTTCAAGAAAAGTAACCAAAAAATAAGTAAATAAAATTTGTATTGTCAAAACGGACAAACAGGGTAGGACAAAGTAGCTTTGAGATCTCATTAGTTAAATAGCTTAATACAAACTGCTTTGTTAAGTCAGTGTCACTAAAAGTCAAACTTGTGGAATCATATAGCTTTAAGGCTGAAATTTGGGCGAATTGTAACGCAGGTACGAATAACACGAGCAAGACCAATTTTTTAATAGTGGCGCGAATAACACCAATTTTGTAATTTACAGCTGGTAAAATAATCTATTATGAATTTCCTTCGACAATGTTACTATTCTTTGAATGTCAGCAGTTTGTCGCAATATTAACTTGGAGAGGGGTCATGTACTGTCACAGGAAAAAAAGTGGATTTACCCCTGACCTTGGAAATATAAGGGTAGTTGAAATAAAGAAAATGCCGCATTCTCTAACGTAGAAATTACCCATATCTGTTTTTGATATACAGATATCTATTTTGTTTCAGCTTGATGGTTTTGGTGCCTGCGTCAATAGCAAACCTTTGCTGACATCGAATCTTGGTGTCGGTAATCGTCCTGTTCCTGTCGCCTTGTACCGACGTGAACGAACCCCAAATGGGAATACAGCGATGATAACAGACGATGGAGGCCGGGATACAGAGAAGCTCTATCTTACATTAGCCGACCGACAAATCTCCTGCTTGTCAAGGTTGAACAACTCAAATCAGAATAGGACAACATACGATGTTATGTATCAACGGAGAGACCACACCGAGAACCAATCTTATCAATGTTCAATGTGTGATTATAGTTCAACCCAAAAACGTTATCTCGTTGCACACATGAAAGCACACACTGAGAAAAATCCATATAAATGCGCAACATGTGATTACATTACTGTCAACCATGATCACTTTGTTGCACATAACAGAACACATACAGGGGAGAAGCCGTTCCAGTGTCCAATCTGTGGTCAGTGTTTTGCCTGGAAATCTGGTCTCGTTGGTCATATGAGGCGACATACAGGGGAGAAGCCATACAAATGTACAGTGTGTGATTATAGTTCAACCGAAAGTGGTGGCCTTAAAAGACATATGAGAACTCACACTGGGGAGAAACCATATAAGTGTTCAATCTGTGATTATAGCTCTAACCAAAAATCTGATCTGGTCATCCATATAAGGAACCACACTGGAGAAAAGCCATATGCATGTTCAGTCTGTGATTTTAGATCGTCCAAACAGTATGGCATTGTTTGTCATATGAGATCTCACACTGGGGAGAAGCCATACGCATGCTTGATATGTCATCAGAATTACCAACAAAAAGCCAGCCTTGAAAAACATATGAAAACGCACTCTACGTAAAACCATACTGCCTAACATAACTTGATAATGATTAGAGAACCGCACTGGGAACAAGCCATGTGATCACATCTCTGCCCTATATGTAAGCTTAAACATTTTGTATACACTACCCAGGAAGTTGCAATACTTTTAGAACAGATACGCTAGTAGCTTCGATGGGGCCTTCTTCTATACTACGTTCTCACGTCGTCTAGAAGAAGGCCCAACCGAAGCTAATACGCTAGGGGGATGATATTTTTCATACCAAAATCGACGTAGAGATGAAAGTTACATGTGTGCCACAAAGACTTTCTGTTTATACCGTTCTGGCCACCATAAAGGGTTCACAACTGCAGCCACTTGCTCCATTGTTTTTTATCACCGCAGGTGGCACTCCTGTATTTTCTTTTTGTTGTAATTAACCCATGATGCTGAACAGACTCTCTTCATACCTGAAAATGTTTTTTTTTTAAATTATATATGTTCTTAATTTATTGCTAATTCACCCCACTCTGATCTTGTTTTATTCACCATTCTTAATGTCAGTAATGTTCACCACCATGACCATGCTTCTCATGTTCAACTAGTTTATCATAACTTTCACGCACCCTGCACATTCACGTCATGTATAATTTTACTTGATATCACTGACATACTTAAACATTGCGTAAAAAAAATAGAAGCCAAGAAAGCCTGGTGTTAATATACTACACTATTAATAAATTCAACGTTTATGGTAAAGGTCCGAAATCACGAAAGCGGTGCAATTTTTATTTTGGTGAACTTGTTAGTGTGAGAGGATGTATCACAAATGAGGTCACGGTGAATGGTCAAGTCAGTGTGACCCCAAAATCAACCACCTCGCTGGGGGTCTAATAGTACCCCAGCCACCAGTCAAATTTTTGGACCGGATTCGGGGCCTTCGCGCACATCACCGGAAGTGACATCATATCTAGTAAAATAGATATTTGCCGAATATTTCGATTACTTTTCAAGTCTGCATAATACCTCTGTTGACCTAGCGTTGAAAAGAATTACTTGGAGATTATTTTCCCTGTTTATCTGGACAGAGCATATGAAAAGTAGTTCCTCATGTGCAAAACTGAAGGAGTTGTTCGACAGGATTCAAACTGAACCGTGCGTACGTGGGGTTTGCCCTATACGTCATAGCAACGTAGTAAAGGTCAACTTCCGCTATTGGAGGCAGAGACGGATAATGGAGCATGCGCTGTAGGGAGGATGCCCCAAAACCAGGACATCATTAAAAATCACAATTTGTGTGTCAGTGGATACCTCAGGGGGAGGCGATGAGACGCGTACGAAACTAAAGGTCAAAGGTCAAGGCCACTCCACCCTAACATCAAGAAATAGTGGAAAATCTTGATTCTGTTTTCAACTCCAATTCAAGGCTGTGGGTTGTTACCGACTTTTTATGAATACGCCTATACGCAGCAATAAACATCACCATTCCTTCTCTTGATCAAACTTTATACACTTCAGATCAGCTGAAAGGTTAATCTTAGCGCACCAATGGCGCGCAAACGAAGTGCGCCAACACAAAGGTATAGCGCGCCAATGCCCATGATTATCGGCTGGCCATTGTTCTAACTCTGTTGAATGTAGTCCGTCGACATGACTGAACACAGGCCGCGCGCTATCAGCACGGTCAGACAATGGCTGGAAGCGAGCTGCTTTGTTAGCGAGCGATCGTTCACGCGACAGAGCTCAAGAAAATCAGTTGGGAGTCCACATGGCATTAATCGGCACGAATTTGTAAAAGGAAATAGATTTAAGATTTATTTTAATCATAAACACTGCTTGCAAAATGGATTGTAATTTGTGCTTCGTCGGACACCTGCTTTCAAAGTTGACCCAGACTTGCGCGTCTCACGGAATAGCTTTTCTGGTATTAAAGAATAGAGATTTGTTTATTGGAAGTTTCATCTTACGGCCGCTTCTCATACAGATGCGCAAGTTCAAGTCATTCGTTTTTATATATTCAAAAATTCTTGCAAATTGTGTTAATTTTGACCATTCAAGAGTAAATGCCCGGGATTTTACTACCGGATTATGCAGTGTATAAATATTTAATCAGTGGGACAAGAACCGATGAAACGAATTATGTAATACCCGCACCTTTCTACTTGATTTGATTGAAGTCTGGTAATCCCTTTCTGAGGATTTTTCAGCAATAAAACAGAACTCACTCCTCTGTGAAATAGATCAACCCTCATGAAATCTGGCGTCTACACACAACCCAGCTATCCAGACGAACTTTGGTACAAGTGTTGGATGCTGTCTGAACATGCTTAATATAGCCCCGCGCGACCAGTTTGATCCCACGTGGCTTTTCGCGGGAAAATGATAACACGTGTTTGAAATCTTGCAACATATTACTGTGCAGAAGTTATATTTTACTGAACCGACAGAATGATTTGGCAGGAAGGACACCGACTGATGGGAAAATCTTTCACTTTAAGTTATAATCCATATTACTATGAAAACAGTACAGTCGACGGCAGTCCATCCCCGACATCAAGACCAACATTTCAAATGTGTTAATGTATACTTCCTGTCGAACAGTATAACGGATGTTATATTGTCAGCAAGAAAACAACACTGTAAAGATTAATAATCTCGTTAAGTTTGGCGTAAACAAGTGGAGAATATAAACATAACAGTGCATTCTCTCTCTGACGGGGTAAAGCGATATCCCGCTTTCGTCCAACAAAATGCGCGTCTGTGTCTCATTTGAAAAGAAATGAAATGGCATTAACTTATTGTTTATGTAGAAATCTCTGTTATTGTTTCTTTTTTTGTTATTTAGCTGGAACGATGGATGTGTGGGCCATAAATGTTAATTCTTATTTTCTCATCGGAAGTTTCGTGTGCAACCTTTAACAGTCGGGCGGTAACGAATAAAGAGCATATACAATTGGAGTATTTGTCATTCTCTGTAAGGGGCTAATTGATCTTTTGAGTTTCTGTGTATATTTTGGTTAGGCGGTTGTAACAGACAAGCCAAAGAGACAACTAGTCTGACCGAGCACTGCATGTTGCCCCGATTATAACCTCGACTCGCCCGTGTGTCTGAATTTATACGAAGCTGTATTCATTTGAAATGTTACGTTCAACCGTTTTACTGACCGTTCTGAAAGAGGAGGCGGCCTTCGCAATTTGCACACACCAATGTTTTATGAATTCTGATAATATATTTATCTTTGGGGAAACTTTTGGTAATGAAGATTATTCGTTGTCTCAACCGAATGTTCACAAGACGGCCGAGTTTCCTTGGAGCGCAAACAAAAAATAATATATAATCATTTACAGCATTCTTATTGAAGTCAAATATTCTATATATTTTTTTATTACTTAGCCAGTAATTTAAACTGTAGAATAGATGGTGCATCCCCGACATCAAAACCAACATTTCAAATGTGTTAATGTATACTTCCTGTCGAACAGTATAACGGATGTTATATTGTGAGTAAGAAAACAACACTGTAAAGATTAATAATCTCGTTAAGTTTGGCGTAAACAAGTGGAGAATATAAACATAACAGTGCATTCTCTCTCGGACGGGGTAAAGCGATATCCCGCTTTCGTCCAACAAAATGCGCGTCTGTGTCTCATTTGAAAAGAAATGAAATGGCAGAGTGGAAGACGGCCGAGTTTCCTTCGAGCGCAAACAAAAAATAATAGATAATCATTTACAGCATTCTTATTGAAGTCAAATATTCTATATATTTGTTTAATTACTTAGCCAGTAATTTAAACTGTAGAATAGATTGTGTTCTTGCCGTACACCGCTAGAGGGGAACTCTTTGAAAACAATTCAAAGGCTGTTAGCGCGCAATCCGCCAACGGGGAGCCTTTGTTTACCGCCGACATGCTCACAATGGTTCAGTGGTTTGACCGGCCTATATTCTACCGACACGTGGCGGCAACGGTCACATCATGGGGGGTGTAATAAGTCTTGGTGATTAGGCCAGCACGTTGGCGCGCTAACGGCGCGTAAACACTGTTCACTAATTGGAAGTTTTAGCTGATCTGAAGTGCTTCAGATCAGCTGAAAGGTTAATGTTAGCGCACCAATGGCGCGCAAACGAAGTGCGCCAACACAAAGGTATAGCGCGCCAATGCCCATGATTATCGGCTGGCCATTGTTCTAACTCTGTTGAATGTAGTCCGTCGACATGACTGAACACAGGCCGCGCGCTATCAGCACGGTCAGACAATGGCTGGAAGCGAGCTGCTTTGTTAGCGAGCGATCGTTCACGCGACAGAGCTCAAGAAAATCAGTTGGGAGTCCACGTGGCATTAATCGGCACGAATTTGTAAAAGTAAATTGATTTAAGATTTATTTTAATCATAAACACTGCTTGCAAAATGGATTGTAATTTGTGCTTCGTCGGACACCTGCTTTCAAAGTTGACCCAGACTTGCGCGTATCACGGAATAGCTTTTCTGGTATTAAAGAATAGGTATTTGTTTATTGGAAGTTTCATCTTACGGCCGCTTCTCATACAGATGCGCAAGTTCAAGTCATTCGTTTTTATATATTCAAAAATTCTTGCAAATTGTGTTAATTTTGACCATTCAAGAGTAAATGCCCGGGATTTTACTACCGGATTATGCAGTGTATAAATATTTAATCAGTGGGACAAGAACCGATGAAACGAATTATGTAATACCCGCACCTTTCTACTTGATTTGATTGAAGTCTGGTAATCCCTTTCTGAGGATTTTTCAGCAATAAAACAGAACTCACTCCTCTGTGAAATAGATCAACCCTCATGAAATCTGGCGTCTACACACAACCCAGCTATCCAGACGAACTTTGGTACAAGTGTTGGATGCTGTCTGAACATGCTTAATATAGCCCCGCGCGACCAGTTTGATCCCACGTGGCTTTTCGCGGGAAAATGATAACACGTGTTTGAAATCTTGCAACATATTACTGTGCAGAAGTTATATTTTACTGAACCGACAGAATGATTTGGCAGGAAGGACACCGACTGATGGGAAAATCTTTCACTTTAAGTTATAATCCATATTACTATGAAAACAGTACAGTCGACGGCAGTCCATCCCCGACATCAAGACCAACATTTCAAATGTGTTAATGTATACTTCCTGTCGAACAGTATAACGGATGTTATATTGTCAGCAAGAAAACAACACTGTAAAGATTAATAATCTCGTTAAGTTTGGCATAAACAAGTGGAGAATATAAACATAACAGTGCATTCTCTCTCTGACGGGGTAAAGCGATATCCCGCTTTCGTCCAACAAAATGCGCGTCTGTGTCTCATTTGAAAAGAAATGAAATGGCATTAACTTATTGTTTATGTAGAAATCTCTGTTATTGTTTCTTTTTTGTTATTTAGCTGGAACGATGGATGTGTGGGCCATAAATGTAAATTCTTATTTTCTCATCGGAAGTTTCGTGTGCAACCTTTAACAGTCGGGCGGTAACGAATAAAGAGCATATACAATTGGAGTATTTGTCATTCTCTGTAAGGGGCTAATTGATCTTTTGAGTTTCTGTGTATATTTTGGTTAGGCGGTTGTAACAAGACAAGCCAAAGAGACAACTAGTCTGACCGAGCACTGCATGTTGCCCCGATTATGACCTCGACTCGCCCGTGTGTCTGAATTTATACGAAGCTGTATTCATTTGAAATGTTACGTTCAACCGTTTTACTGACCGTTCTGAAAGAGGAGGCGGCCTTCGCAATTTGCACACACCAATGTTTTATGAATTCTGATAATATATTTATCTTTGGGGAAACTTTTGGTAATGAAGATTATTCGTAGTCTCAACCGAATGTTCACAAGACGGCCGAGTTTCCTTGGAGCGCAAACAAAAAATAATATATAATCATTTACAGCATTCTTATTGAAGTCAAATATTCTATATATTTTTTTATTACTTAGCCAGTAATTTAAACTGTAGAATAGATGGTGCATCCCCGACATCAAAACCAACATTTCAAATGTGTTAATGTATACTTCCTGTCGAACAGTATAACGGATGTTATATTGTGAGTAAGAAAACAACACTGTAAAGATTAATAATCTCGTTAAGTTTGGCGTAAACAAGTGGAGAATATAAACATAACAGTGCATTCTCTCTCGGACGGGGTAAAGCGATATCCCGCTTTCGTCCAACAAAATGCGCGTCTGTGTCTCATTTGAAAAGAAATGAAATGGCAGAGTGGAAGACGGCCGAGTTTCCTTCGAGCGCAAACAAAAAATAATAGATAATCATTTACAGCATTCTTATTGAAGTCAAATATTCTATATATTTGTTTAATTACTTAGCCAGTAATTTAAACTGTAGAATAGATTGTGTTCTTGCCGTACACCGCTAGAGGGGAACTCTTTGAAAACAATTCAAAGGCTGTTAGCGCGCAATCCGCCAACAAAAAGCCTTTGATTACCGCCGACATGCTCACAATGGTTCAGTGGTTTGACCGGCCTATATTCTACCGACACGTGGCGGCAACGGTCACATCATGGGGGGTGTAATAAGTCTTGGTGATTAGGCCAGCACGTTGGCGCGCTAACGGCGCGTAAACACTGTTCACTAATTGGAAGTTTAAGCTGATCTGAAGTGTATAGACGATCTTCCAGCTCAAGATAATCCCCGTATTATCGATGCCGTGGAGGATATATATATATATATATACCCCACTGGATTTGAAGGAAATTAATGATAGTGCAGATGGAACATCATATTTGGGCATTTAAGTTTACAAGAATGAGACTCTACGATAAGAGAGATGATTAATACTTCGACTAGATAACTATCCATTTCTTGATAGCAATATTCCAAAAAGACTGTCCCGATATATACGACGTTTACTTACAATCTCACCTGATAGCAATTGCTAGATCATGTGGAAAGTGACAATTTCAATCAAGGCTACACCTCCATTCAAAGTGCCGAGTGCTGTATTGTCAGGGCTGATCAATGTCCTGAATAAGCGGAACTGGTGGCACCCTCGTGTCCTGGCCCATGTAGACACCGTGGTGATATGACTGAAAGAAATGTTGAAAACGAAGTTAAATCCTACTTCTCACACGTGCAAAGTCTCTCAAATTCTGTGAAAAATATCGTATACTGACGCAAAGAAAAAAAACACCATCGTAGAGTGCAAGATCTCTGCTGCTACGTTTCATAATTGGGTCAAAGTTCGCTTAACCCGGGGATATGGGCCGTTTCACATCTCCATGTACGAATAAAAATATCACAATCAAAGCGTGACTGAGATACATCATACTCTAAATAACGACTGGGATATAAAAAATACTGGTCAGTGATTAGGATTTCATGTAAAGAACATAATTTCTTGCCGTCATCTTTGAACATTGTTGGCCGCTTCTCCCTTGCAGGAAAACATATTGTGGTTTTTGTTTTGATTTTTGATTTTTTTTTTCATTTCATACATACAGTCTTTGTCAATATGGTCGTGGCATCGAGACAAATAATTAAAAGATTCGCAGCTAAAAATATGATGTGGCTGTGGTTGTACGTACAGGCTATGGCGAGACCGAAGTTAGTCGAAGCGGAGGGAAATTCTCCAATTTCTCTGGCTGATAGGCCTACTCTTTGCTGTTACTGTATATACTAGTACATGTATTTACCCCGCTGTTCTCGAATATGAAAACTATGATGCCATAGCATGCTTCGATTCTGAAAACAGCGCCGTTCAGGGTCTAAACATTTCTTCAGTTTTGAAGCTGATTACATCTTTAAGATTAAGGAATCGGATCTCTACTTTTTGACGTGAACAAACAGAAAGTATTCAGCATTTGTTCTGGGACAGTCGACATGTGGGGGTTTATGGACAGATATCGTGTCGGGGCTACTTAATGGAGTAAACGTTTGTATAAAATTTTATGCAAAAACTACTTCTTGAAATAGAACTTGAATTTAAATAAACATTTTAGGGTACCAAATTTGTTACTGTTGATTGGTAACGAAACAATACATATACAGATAAAATTAAAAGACGAAAAACAGCATATCGAGGCCCTAAAGAATATAACGCAATTCCAGTACTGCATCGAAGATTACAAAGCAGTGGAAAATTTAATCGGAGGTAAATCATAAGTGTGAGGGCTCTTTGGATAGCCTTGTTCTCATAATTTTTAAACATTAGAGGCTCTACATTGAAAGTTGCCATAATCTTCATAAAACTCTCCGTCTATTTCAGGGGTATTCTGCAGACTCGTAATATATTTTGTTATGTATTGTTATAGCCTCAATGAAAAAAAAATATATTGATTTGGTGATTTGTGAGAGACGCTTTACTGTATATATTGATATAAGAGACCACTTATGTATAGCATATTTAATACAGATATCTGATTTACATATATAGTTGCAGTTTGCCGTTCGCAAGGACATTATACCTGAAAACTTATACCCGAGCATCCCAAAACTCACCAACTGCCTGTCTTTTATATTGTGTCCTTGTCTTACTCATAATAAACATCATTGGTGATAACGCTGGGCTTTAGTTGGCTGCTTCACTAATCTATTCTACGTTGATGGTCATTTCAGCAACTTGTGAAAAGCTGTAACATCAACCGTGAGGAAATTTAGTTGAAAACACGTTTTTAATGCCAGATCCGAGACTTATATGCTTCAATATTTGAACCCCAAAGAAAACGTATTTTAAAAAAATGGGACACAGATAGATAAACAGAGAATCATTGTTAATTGTTCAAGAGAAATGTATGGTCGATTATGGCTGATGCTCCCTGGATTTTGCCTAGAATAATGTAAGGGCAATTGCGTTGGCACACTACAAGGGTTCCAAAGCAGATAGATTGTGGACCATACTTCAACAAAATCAGAAATACTTGTAGTCAGGTTGCTTGAGGTCAAGATCGTGACCGACAGGAATGAAGCACCATATTTTGCACAGATGCTCATTTGGGCATAAGGAAGGATCTCGGTGCCCAATTCTACAGGAGATGGAAGGCCCTTAATTTGCATAAATCCAATGTGACCGACATAATAAATATACGGTAGCCTTCTGTTGGCGACTATATTACAACTTGACAATCGCTTTTAATACACCAGATTGCTGTTCTACGAGCATGACAGACTCACTGATGACCTTTGTAAACTTTATTACCTGAAAAATCAATCACCAATAAAATGGTATTATTGCCATACACATGTAGGTGTTTGTACATGCTAATCTGTATCATCTATATTTATAAAGGCTCCATCGAGAAGTTTCTGTACATGTGGCTCTGTTATGTTTGACTCGATCAAGGACACATGAAGGTTATAGATATCCAATCTGGTCGCCAGTGCCCCATCCTAAATTCTGATTATCGGTACTAAAACCAAATCCGTTTCAAATGATTCAACTTCAGTTTATCGTATATGTCACTGTTGTAAACTACATCAAATGTTACCAATTGAATTTTTCACTCGTCCCTACATGTAAATCCAGAGGGAAAGAGGGGTACTCTTTCAACACTGGTAAAGCCGATCAGCCTTAAAACGGTGCTAAGTAGCTACTCGAGGTAGATTTATTTGTTCCACTTTTCACAAAAGGTTTCGCTATTGGGCACTCGGGAAACTATGTTTTTACTGCCCTGCGCAATCATTCATCTGCTATGCAAAACCCTGCTATCGCAAAAACTAAATTAGACAAAGAGTCGAGTTGCTGGTCTCTTCTCAACTCCTTTTGACACTATGGTTTGCTGTCTATTATCTTAGTCCTCGGGAAGTAACCTAATACTTTTAGGGTGATACACGGTTTATCGTACCCGGGAAAATCTGCCTTGTCTATTAACGGTGCGATTACAAGCATCTAGTCCGTCATTCATAATTCAGCCGTCGTCCATTAAAGAATATCCGCGTCCATAATCCAAAGACCTATTCCATATTCCATAACAGTATTAGCACCAAATTCAAAAATACAATCATAGTATACATAAACATAGGCTAGTTTCCTGCAAGAGAGAAGCGGGCAACAGTTTTCAATGATGCCGACAAGACCTCAAGATGTTCCAAAAATATATAATCCGCACGCTGATCGGTATTCTTAATCCATAATATTCGTTGTAAAATCGTCATCTAGAGAATGATGTATCTCAGTCACGCTTTGAGTGTGACTGTTCATATGCGCACCATGAGGATCTTGAAGTACATGGGTTCATACGGCCCCTAGCCCCGGGTTAAGTGGAATTACACACGTTACGAAACGCAACGCCATAGATCTTGCACGCTACGCTCGTATTTTGCTATCAGCCTGTGATATGTATCGCCAAATTTGAGAAACTTTGAGTGGAGGCGCTTGGTGGAATAGCCCCGATTCCACAGAACCTATGATATGTTGATAAACGAGCCATTAGATATCGCGAGAGCTCTAGTTAACAAATATGATCCATACTTCTTGACGGCAAAAGAAAAAAAAGATTGAGAGAATGTCTTCCGCATCATACCTAGCAAGCCAGTGAATTACCCTTATTGGAGTTTACATGGGGCGGCAAGTATTTTTATTACCGGTGCCTCACGATGAGATACTCGACATTCTATTTGAATTATTTTCAATAGGTTATGGCTACAAAATTCGGCATTATATAGCTATAAAGAAAGTAGTGACATGTCCTACTTAGACAGTCCGCATCTGCTTCCTCTAGATCTGTCATATAGAAGGGAAATAAATGACATTTTTATTTCAAAATCTCTGTCTTTTAAACACATTCCTTTTTAAACCTCAGGACAATTTTATGCCACAATGCCACGTTTCAGAACTGAAATTTGTTTACATTCTTTTAACAGGATTTACTAAATATAAAATTGCATCACTATGGAAACTTTTTAGACTGCTATCACTATTACTTTTGTATGTTAGACACCAAATTTACATCAGACAACTCGTGTTCGTGGGTATCACAGTGCCGTTGTGCTAGATGTGGTCTTGTCTGATAAGCATAAACACGGTTACCCTTATTTTAAGTTTATTGCAAGATGTTTTATTGAACCGAACTTAGTTATTTGGATCTATTTCACTATGACTAATTTAGTTCTATTTTTCATGAAAATGTGTGTAAATGTCGTTCGGGGCCACAATTATAGGTGCTAGTCAAGTGCATCCTGACGAATATAAAAGTTGAATACATAAATGAATAAATATATAAATAAACGTTGTGTAAGTTGATGCAGCAGATTCCAATTGGAGTTTGAAAGTTTCTCCTTGTTTATATCTAGGTAAAGACATACGAATTGATTTACGTTATTTCCTAACGAAAAAGATGCGAGGAAGTGTGTAGTAAGAAACTATCTTCAGTTCTCATTCAAGCACGAATTGGTCTCATAGACCATATCGTACGAGAGTTAAAAGCTATACAACGTGGATACTAAATATTTAAAAGGAACTTGCAGGTTATGAATCACCACAAGTCTCTACTACTAGAATGGAGACCTATATCATCGTTAGCAGCACAGACTCAATACAACTGTTTACGCACAACAATACCAGTCATTTCAAGGGCGACTCGAAGAAACGAAAGGAGAAGCGAAAGCACCGCTACAACGTGGTGTTGAAGTTTGACCATTGACTAGGAAAACGATAGCCGGAGTCTAATTCTTCGCCGCACTACCTCCCCACACTACTGACACTATTGCGATATCTTGAAATATAAAAAAAGATTGAACGATGTGAATCGGCTTCATTTGTCACTGATCAGTTGTCGATTACACTTCATTTGAATAGATATCCCTTCATCTCATAATTATGGAGTTACCAGAGTTGGCGGAAGCTTTACCTAGGAAGTTAAATCTCTCTTCCCTTTCCCCGAAACAAAAAGCGGTGGAACAAATGTACGTTGAGGTTAGAACATCTCAAATTACAGATGACGCGACGATAGAATTTGTATTTTCGGGTCAAAGTATGGATTATAAGATCTTAGATGCCTTAAAGCCGAGGTGACGCCAAAGGATGGAACTCTCCTCTCCGAAAAAGAAAAATGTGGGCCCGTAAGCTTATTAATGGTCATGTGGTCGCAAGAAAATGTTACAATGCAGGGAAAACTGATAACCTCAAATACAGCCAACTTCTCATCCAAAGCCTACATTAAACAGTAGTGAATTTTGACGAAGATATAAGAATGACGCACCTTTCAACGCAGCTATACGCTAAAGCTTCCGGCAATCACCTGGATACAAGCGATTCACATTCGGTGCAGTTGTCGGGTTCGTTGGTTAGGCAGCTTGAAATCAACAAAAGCAGAACCTTTGAAATGAAATGCGTAATTTTGACAAGATGTACTCGATCAGGGTCGCTACCTATTCAACGGGTGTGAATGTGAAATTACATCGAGCTTTACCGCAGTTCATCTTCATGTGAGCCGAGGAAAACTCAGCTTATCGAGGATATCTACTTCAAAGCTCGTGTTAAGCTCGGCGTTGTATTAGATCACACTTAGGCTCTACTAGTGACCACGGCGAGATATCTGTTCACTCGGAGCGAGGTGCGGATGCTTATCATACCAATCGGGCAGGTTATGTACAACTGGAAATATATGTTTGTCTTTAACGCATTCCAGGTTAAAACTTTGGTTCCCACATCGAAAGCCGCGAACTGATAATATAAAGCCAATCGTTTCAACTTCCATCATTTCAATCTGGGACGAGTATAGAGGGATATGAAACGCGGCTCCTCTCTTTGAACTAGGGTTTGTCTCGCTAATTGATATGTTAATGAGTGATTAGTGATTGGTTAATTAGTACGCCTCGTCACTGATTGGCTTTTGTGCGCAAAAGACCGTCACGTGTGCTTCGCTGCGAGTCCCGCCCTGTTTCGCTGGTCAATGCTGGGCGAATACACGTGCTTGTCAACAAGGCTCCATTAACGTGAACGCCAGTCAACTCAATTTAGGCCAAGATTGGTGACCAAAAAAAATCCTTTACAGCTTAACGAGTGGCAAAAGGAATACATCATGCAAACGACAAGAAACAAAACTAGTGCACAGAGAAAAAAAATCTAAAAAAACATATGACCCAAAAGAGTAGTTCAATCACAAAAACGTACAAGAATTGTGAGATTTGTTCAGAATTCTACATATTTGGCATTTTTATGATTTTCACGAGCAATTATTTACAAAAACGAAAATGGAAAATTAAAACATTTTGCGTACTGTCAATGACATGCTTGCATATTTTGTAAAAACTAGCACAGATATACTTCAAAAATTGAGATAAATGAGAAGTTTGATCACAAAGAAGGGGAAAAATGAGTTTTTCCTTGCCGCTCCAGCCGCTCAGTTATCGGCAGCGCAGAGCGGTCGAAAGTTTTCATGAAAATATGCATCTTTTCGATGAAAATCCCTCAAAAGTTTCTTCTCTCAAAATAGTACCCGTCTCGATCAAATAATCTGATGCCAATTACTGCAGAAGAACGTCTATAAATCTGGTACAATCTGGAATGAATTCGTGACGAACACTAGGCGATGCAGAGGCTCACGCGCGTAGAGCGCGAGACCTGGCAGGCGAGACATACATTCAGCGTGAGCTCGCGGCGGCGCCTTTGATGTCGGGGTACGTTTCATATCCCTTTAATATTCGTCCCAGTTTCAATATAACCAGTATCTTGATGTATGTTGGAGTAAATGCACCAGACCGTCATTACCATATAAAGTTTGCTATATACCCCCGGAAAGTCTAACTGTATCTCGGCCTAGCTAGTCTGTTCGACGTCAATGGAAAGACAATAAGAAATTTAGGGGATTATATGGAGCTAGAAATTAGAGCGATATGCAAGAGGTGGGGAAAAATTACGTCTGGCGACTAAAAAGCAACCATATGACTACAGGAACGCTTCCCTCGGCACCCCACATTCAGGCCCGAGAATACGGTGGATTCTCGGACGCAGCCTTAGTATCTCAGCCACGCTTTTATTGCAGATGTTCATGTGGAGACTATGAAGTATCCACACGGCCCCTGGCACCGGCTTAAGCGAAATTAGATACGCTAGACCGGGAGCTGTGATGACATCAGCTCAAACAAATAACTCATCTGATGTTAATGGATGAACATTCATGACGTCTGATGGAATAAACGCCCCAACTTTGGATAAACATGGAAGGCTTTCCCTGAGGATAGGCCTTGTACGCGTTTACCACAGACCCATCATTCGAAACTCTCCACGCTGAGCCGACATTCGACTGGATGTCACCTTTGGGGCGGCACTGCCAGGGAACAAAAATGGCGTAGTATACGCTGAATTTCCCTCTCATTTTGAAGTGGCCAATTCGAGAAACAAAATCTACAATCAACGATGAATACCGACGAGTTACTGTCCGCTATACATTCCGATCCTTACATTGAAGGACATATCCAAGGAGTATTTGCAGCAGACCAGATTCCAATGCGTGTGATTAAGAGACAATGCGGTTATATCGTTAACACCGACGCTTCTCTCTTGAATGGACTTCAGTGGGATTTGTTCTATTTCCGAGGAAATATGACCACCCTCCACGCTTTTATAACACCTACTTCGTAGAGTATCTGGACAGTAATTGCTAATCATACACGTATAATAACGTTAAACCCCAGGAGAACTCTTACACGTCTGGTCAGTTTTTTCTCCATTTCATTACATCTAGTTCATGATATACCACCCGTTACAATCGTTAATTATCTCAGCTTCAACCTTTGCCATCATGATTGTTATGTATACCGTCTCGTTGTGGATTTTTAAGAGATACGTGTAACTCATGAATCCTGTACAATCATGTAAAAGCATGTATCGCTAAACGATATATTAATACAATATATTGAACTGTAGGGGAGATTGGGGTACACTGGGACAATTTTCACCTTTCTGCAAAAATCTCTGTTATTATTGTCGTGTAGTGTAGCCTTCTATACTCTCGTTATAACTTATATTTAGTACGACATAGTCATGCAAAAAAAATCTGAAATATCTCTTATACTCTTCTCCAGAATTCGTTTTTAAAAACGTAAAAAAAATGTGTCCCAGTTTGCCCCACTATGGGATACACTGGGACACCCACTGGGGTGCGATGGGACAATAATCAAAATACATGTTATATCAAGTATATAGTAATATGTTTCATAGGAGATTCAACAGCGATGGTCAAGTTAGTTGCTATTTCAGATCCCTGCTTCATTTCCCAGGGGCCAAATTTGAAGAGAAAATATTTTGTATGATTTTCATTCCAACGAAAGCAATTAACTTTGAAAGTGTTAGCAAAAACTCATCCAATCTGATAGAGTTAGCGATTAATATAATCTAGGAAACAAAATAATGCATTTTGATACCATTTTAGGGTCAAAGTAAATTTCACCATTTGATTACTATTATCCTAGTATGCCCCAGCAAAAATGTCAGTCCGCCCCAGGTGCATGATATTTTCCATTTTATGAAAAAACTAATACATACATCTGAGATAATATTTTTAATTTAAATTGTACCTTTGTCCAACCTTTCTCAGTAGCAACCAAACAGCAATGAAGTACTGCTGAAAACAAAATATCATCCTTAGTCCTCAGAATTTACTTGGACTGCTCAAACAGTTTTTTTGCTCGTAATTTTTTACCAGCGACATTTTTATATGTAATCAATATAGGTGTTGTATGGGGGTGGTAGCTTTCTGCTAATAATATAGTAATGTACTTCCTGTACTTAACAAAGGAGCTAGACGGCTTGTCCCGCTGTGACCCATGTCCCACTGTACCCCAATCTCCCCTACTATTTCTCTTTTGTTATGATCGAATATATTAAACGCCACGTTCAAGTCTTCTCTGTACTCTATCATATATGAGTAACTAACTCGAGGACTTAATTATAAGAGATAATTATGGATGTGAATGGATGGAAGCAGTACCTCTCTCGTGTCTATGAATAACAAACTCGAGGACTTCATTATAAGAGATAATTATGGATGTGAATGGATGGAAGCAGTACCTCTCTCGTGTCTATGAATAACTAATTCGAGGACTTAATTATAAGAGATAATTATGGATGTGAATGGATGGAAGCAGTACCTCTCTCGTGTCCATGAATAACAAACTCGAGGACTTAATTATAAGAGATAATTATGGATGTGAATGGATGGAAGCAGTACCTCTCTCGTGTCTATGAATAACAAACTCGAGGACTTAATTATAAGAGATAATTATGGATGTGAATGGATGGAAGCAGTACCTCTCTCGTGTCTATGAATAACAAACTCGAGGACTTAATTATAAGAGATAATTATGGATGTGAATGGATGGAAGCAGTACCTCTCTCGTGTCTATGAATAACTAATTCGAGGACTTAATTATAAGAGATAATTATGGATGTGAATGGATAGAAGCAGTACCTCGCTCGTGTCTATGAATAACTGATTCGAGGACTTAATTATAAGAGATAATTATGGATGTGAATGGATGGAAGCAGTACCTCTCTCGTGTCTATGAATAACAAACTCGAGGACTTAATTATAAGAGATAATTATGGATGTGAATGGATGGAAGCAGTACCTCTCTCGTGTCTATGAATAACAAACTCGAGGACTTAATTATAAGAGATAATTATGGATGTGAATGGATGGAAGCAGTACCTCTCTCGTGTCTATGAATAATTAACTCGAGGACTTAATTATAAGAGATAATTATGGATGTGAATGGATGGAAGCAGTACCTCTCTCGTGTCTATGAATAACTAACTCGAGGACTTAATTATAAGAGATAATTATGGATGTGAATGGATGGAAGCAGTACCTCTCTCGTGTCTATGAATAATTAACTCGAGGACTTAATTATAAGAGATAATTATGGATGTGAATGGATGGAAGCAGTACCTCTCTCGTGTCTATGAATAACTAACTCGAGGACTTAATTATAAGAGATAATTATGGATGTGAATGGATGGAAGCAGTACCTCTCTCGTGTCTATGAATAATTAACTCGAGGACTTAATTATAAGAGATAATTATGGATGTGAATGGATGGAAGCAGTACCTCTCTCGTGTCTATGAATAACTAACTCGAGGACTTAATTATAAGAGATAATTATGGATGTGAATGGATGGAAGCAGTACCTCTCTCGTGTCTATGAATAATTAACTCGAGGACTTAATTATAAGAGATAATTATGGATGTGAATGGATGGAAGCAGTACCTCTCTCGTGTCTATGAATAACTAACTCGAGGACTTAATTATAAGAGATAATTATGGATGTGAATGGATGGAAGCAGTACCTCTCTCGTGTCTATGAATAATTAACTCGAGGACTTAATTATAAGAGATAATTATGGATGTGAATGGATGGAAGCAGTACCTCTCTCGTGTCTATTTCGATACAAGAGACTCGACATCTTTTACCAGACCCTCTAAGCTTCACACAATACTGAAGAAACGTAGGTATGTTGAAATGAATCAATGACCGAGTGATCAAGACGCCTATAGTCTCCAAAACCCGCTCGTTGTGCATTTAAGAAGCAGATTTACGAGTACTGGTATCGATAATCTATGGGATACAGATCCAGCTGATTTGTCTAATACAGCTGAATAAAACAATGAAATCAACTTTCTGATCTTAGCCATCGACATCTTCTCCAGATTCTAATAAGAGGAGTGATTACATGAACAGATTGGTGATCGCCTCTTTAAGACATAGGGTGTTAGTTATTACGTCACGCAAAATGAGAAGAAATGTAATAACGCCTAAAGAGTTATCAGGGCGATCATCGCCCTCACAAATCCCTGGATCAGAGAGCCCTGATAGAAGTGACCAAAGAGAACGAAACGCTAGTGTGGAAGGAGTTATATGTAGATACACTGAAGAAGCGTCAGAAGAAACCACAGATGACCAATGTATCAAAGCGTCACTGTAAGTTTCATCGAGGCGATACTGTAAGAATTTCACATGCTAGATATGAATACCAAGGGGATTATCAAGCGAAGTGGACAGATGCATTGCGTAAAATCCACCATGGGTTTCGAAGAACTGGGATAAATATATACAAACTAGTCAATTTCATGGACGAGTCTATATAAGAAAGCTTCTATCAAAACGTATAAAAATACGTGGATGCACTACGGCTTATTGTAAATATATTACAAACACGCGGATGTAAAGGTAGGATAGAAAATAGGTGAAATATGTAGGGTGGCATATAAAATTGGCTACTTGGATTGCAGAGGACATCAAAAATATATAAGTATATCGAGTCTCGCTCTTGAATTGTGTATTATGACGGTCTCCAGTGGACTAAGCGCATTATTATGGAACCATCATATCATATCATATCATATCGACTGAAGACTAAGTTAGCGATGTTGATAATTATAAGTGGATCCAGTTTTGCATAGGCCAGGTTAGAGCTTTGGTGAGGCAAGAAGAGCGTTAGGATTGAGGAAGGAGAGTAGACAAACCTTCAACCCAGGATATTGATAGGCAAAATTCAATTGGTAATGCACGTGTTGTGGCGGAGATATACGGAGCCCAGAGTCGGTATTCCAGGGAGCTCCGGAGCTCATTTACGATGAAGATCTTGGTACCTACCGGAGGTGGGAACAGCAAATAGAAAGACAAGATATTACGAGGACTACAACCTCATCCGCAGAGAGTCATCTACTGTTATGGAAAATGGAGAGCGGTACAGCGGTAATGGAAATAAAACAGAGACGGTCACATCGAATGTGTCCGATTATTGGACAAGAACAGAGACCGTCGATATCACTACCGATGTCTCAGCGATGTAGTTACTGAACGGTTACCAACTGAATATCTCTATCGATACAATAGTGCCTATACTGTAGGAGCAGAATGTGTTGAAGCTATCATGCTCATGGAAATAAACTGGAAAAACGTCACATCAAAGCAAAACTTTTAACGCCTCAGATTCCTGTTGATAAACAGAGACAAACAATTTATATTGAACTATTCATCCAATTTATATTAAATGGGGTAAAAATTACAATCCACCCCGCACATGCTGATCACAAAATAAGCATACATATGGCTCGCAAATAATGTCTTTCAACGTGATCTAAACTGTCATATTATTTGCTTGAGATACCCACTGATTGAACGGATTTCTACCCAGTATGTTTTCTAAAATGTCTGAGAATATCTAAGATTATTTGCACAATTCTGAGGGCTGCACAGAATAATTCGCATATATTTAGATTTACAAGACTTAATAACGTCGTTGCCCCAAAGACTTACATTTCAAATCAGAAGAAATAGGATCACTTTCCCCGGGGATATTGTCTACTGTCATTATTTTCTCCTGGAGATGATGCAGAAAATTATATAGTATTTTATGACCAACTCAATCAAATGCATGAGAACAGAAATGAAATAAGATTTCTCTTGATTGTATTGGCGTAGACACATGGACCCATATATATATATATATATATATATATATATATTTCATGACGTATATTGGATACGATCACCAAGGACAATGTTATACAACACTGTACCTTATAAAACTGTTACGATCTGACATACCGTGAGTATGCTCTCTGAAGAGCAATGTGAGCGTGTCGGCGTTTTCTCTATTTTCAAACAATTTATCTTCACGTTTGACCCTTTTCCTGAATTTCTAGCGTGTCGGCGTTTTCTCTATTTTCAAACAATTTATCTTCACGTTTGACCCTTTTTCTGAATTGGAAAAGGGTCAAACGTGAAGATAAATTGTTTGAAAATAGAGAAAGGAAAAGGGTCAAACGTGAAGATAAATTGTTTGAAAATAGAGAAAACGCCGACACGCTCACATTGCTCTAATGCGCATTTCTGCTGTTTATTCAGCTTCTTCAGAGAGCATACATATATATACACCATTCACAGTAACAGTGGAAACAAAACATAGTAATGCTCAAGTTAAACTCTAATTTTGATAATATCATGTGCAGGATCAACTTACATGTAATTAGACAACAAAATACGTAATTTCTTCCCTCCTACCCTTGATAGTTGAATATTTGTAGTATGAAAACCTTTGGAGGGGATTATGCGACTGCCTAATATCTTTTTATTTTCAAATTATACTATCACCATTGAATCTTATATTTGGTGTTTTAGATGTCCGGTATTGTTATCGTATTTTTTTCAAATATCCAAAAAGATGTATTGCTGTAAAAGATCGCCGAGTGATATCTTAGCAAGTATCACGTTAACCACACTTCTTGTACGGTCTATTTTATGTTGCATGTACTCATTGTCTACTCATGTAAGTATTTTATTTGGTCTTAATTATCATCCGACTGAGAATGGCTTTACCTACTGTGCCGTGCGTTTTCAAATGTTTTACAAGTTTGGATTTTCTAATAAAAATTTGATCACAGATTGAACATGTATATGGCTTCTCTCTGGTGTGTGTTTTCATATGTCTCACAAGATGATATTTTTGGGCTGAACTATAAGCACAGTTTGAACATTTGTATGGCTTTTCACCATTATGTTTTCTCGCATGTCTAACAAGACTAGATTTCTCGCTTGAACAATACTCGCAGACTGAACATTTGTATGGCTTTTCCCCATTGTGTTTTCTCACATGCCTAACAAGACCAGATTTCTCGCTTGAACAATACTCGCAGACTGAACATTTGTATGGCTTTTCCCCATTGTGTTTTCTCACATGTCTAACAAGACCAGATTTCTCGCTTGAACTATACTCGCAGACTGAACATTTGTATGGCTTTTCCCCAGTGTGTTTTCTCATATGTCTAACAAGACCAGATTTGTCGGTTGAACTATATTGGCAAATTGAACATGAATGTGGCTTTTCCCCAGTATGCGTTCTAATATGTCTCACAAGATCATATTTTTGGGATGAACTATGATCACAGATTGAACATTTATAAGGCTTCTCCCCAGTATGTATTCTCATATGTCTAACAAGATCACGTTTTTGGGTTGATCTATAATCGCAGATTAAACATGTAAATGGCTTCTCTCCAGTATGAGATCTAATCTGTTTAACAACGCTAGGTTTTGTGACAATATGACTACCGATATCAGATTTTCGGGCTGCACAATGATCGCAGCTTGAACATAAGTATGACCTCTCTATATTGTATGTTCTATTATGTCTAACGAGGTTACTTCGATAAGCAGTGCAAACATTACTGGATGCCCATTTATATGGCTCGTGTTCAGTATGCGTTCTCATATGTAAAACAAGATAACGTTTTTGAACTGAAATATAAGAACAGAATGAGCATTTGTACCTCATCTGTCTACTAACATTGAATGTTTTTCTTATCTGTTCTGACTTATTCATCCCTGACAAGCAGGACGGGAGTTGCGGATCTGCTAAAGTATTATGGAATTTTTCTGTATCCTGGCCTCCATCATTGCCAATAATTGCCATATTATTGTCGGTGGCTGGTTCACGTCGGACTCGGTACAAGGTCACAGGAACAGGAGGGTTATTCACACCAAGATGTGATGTCAGCAATGGTTTCCTATCGGAACACACACCAAGACCATCCAGCTGAAACAAAATGGATATATGTATCACAAACGTATGAATCAAAACTTGATATGGGTAATCCACCGACGCAGTTTGAAGCATTCACTCCATTTCAACTTGCCTTAAATGCCCAAGTTCAGAGATAAAGCGTACCTTTTTCCCTGTGGTAGTATATGGCCACAAGTTATTTATTCACAAGAGCTGCCACAGAAATTGGCCGTGATATTATTTTTTGAACACCAGTCTTTACTCGCATTACATAATTACGCCCGCCTTAATAACAGGTTCGTATTTAACGCTTTATATAACAAAGAGCTACCACTGTGGCAAATACATCTACGTGTAGTAAACCTGTCTTTTAAGGCAATTTCAGAATTTTATCTCATGTACATAGCTACATGGAATTTCTCATGTCGATTTAATGGATTTATAAGAATACATGGCTTCCTCAACCCCCCGACCAACACACACACACTGGTCTCGCCCCCTCTTCCATTTCTTGAGTTTCGTAACTTTCCGGTTTCAAAGAACTCGTAGGTTGGAATCCTGTGGCAGTTTTTTTATACTTACTGCAGTATGTAGAAATGCATAAAGATGAGATATGGACAGGAAATTAACTGTTCAAGTTACTTTTAATAACCTGATTCAAATCATTGTTCATCCTCCTATCTTATGTCACTCACCATGACCATGTCTGTTTTGCCTATGCTTGAGTCATTTCCGTTTTGTGGCACTGCTGGATCCAACATGGTTCTGCTGAAATGTTTTCCACTTTCTGTCTCTATAACGTCTTTTACATAAGTTGACAACTGTTGGTTTTCCACCTTTTCTTGCGTCACAGACGTACATGGTTCAGCAGGACTTCCACAACCAACGAATGACTGTTCTCGTTTTACATGAATATCTGTGGAAGGATACTCCTGTTTAATCAGGGCTTGGTCAATAAGGAAATCCATACTGGGATATTATTATATACGTGTAATGTCGGTTCCGTTTCTTCAATCCGTGGTTCCCGTATCACAACGGGTGATGTATTACTGTCCAATCACCAATAAAATCTACTCGTTCTGTTTTTTTGTCGGTCATCTTTTTCCTTCGACGATTGAGACGTTTCAGAATGCTGTGAATGCAGGCCTTCCATATGAAAAGATGAGTTTTGATGGAATTTGGCGGTCAAGGGAGCTATAACCTGACAAGGAAAAGTAGACAAATGATATTTCTTGTGCAACAAAATAGAATCATTTTAATCAGTCATAACTGATGAATATACCATACTTTCTCTAAGAAATAATCAACAAGTTTATCTTAACGAAGATATTACGCTGGATATATCTTCAACCAGGGGCGTCGGAAGGTGTTTAAAAGCGGTTGGCATCGTATGTGAAAACCCGACTAGAACAGGATGGAAAGGGGTGCGGCGGGGGGAGGGCATGTTAATTTTTCCTTCTTTGAGAAATAAAGTGATTTCTTTCTCGCAAGGTTAGGTGGAGCGAACAATAACCTGCAAGATTTGTTTGCGGACAAGATCATGTTCCAGTCACTAAACCAAGTTCTGCCTTTGGTATCTATCTCCATATGTTGACCTAATATATACGAGGATGTCTAAGTAAGGGTCACTTCACAGGATTGTGTTACCAGTTACTCCGTAAGTCCGTGTGAGGGTCTAAGCCCTTTCGGAGAATCTGACATGTACGCAATACATAATGTGAGAGAGCCGAGACCCTCTGGGTAGTTTGGACAGCACCCATCCAGTAAAAGCCTCATTGGCAGTAAACTGTCATCCACTCAAAAGTGTTGTGATGTAACACAATCTTCCTCCCATACATATACAGCTTGAATATCAACCCTGCCCCACAAACACGCTCAAAGCAACTGTCAAAATTCATGATCACCAGGATAGCATATCCTCCACCCCCATTCAAAGCTTCACATATTTTTTTGACAAGGTCACTGAATAATGCGGGAGTGGTCACGTGTCTCACATATCACTATCCATCGCTTTTCCGATTTTCAGGAGAGAGATCGAAAGCTAAATGCATGCATAATGGATAAATGATAAATGTAGGGGGGGGGGGATTGGTTTTAATGTCACGCTCAAGGTTACTTCATTCATATGGTGGCAGCTAGTTTTAATTGTGGGGAAGCCGGAAGACCCGGACAGAATCACCGCTCGTCGTCAAGTAACTGACAACTTTCACGCATGCACTAGCATGTTGGGAGAGTGGTGGAGAGTGAGAGTATGCTGAAGTACCACCCTTAAATTGGCTGCCTCCGCCTGTATATCCATACAGTAAACAGGTTAGTATCAACCAGCACCTCGTGTCGCTTTCAATACGGGCTGAATTCGAATTCAAATTGTACCGGCTGATCATTCCAGCAGCCTGGTGATTATCACAGGTAAGGTAGCCTTTCATTGAGCCATGATCATTCACTCTACGAGTCCGAGGTTGTCCAGTCGGACCCGATAATTTCCGCAATGCGGAGAATGACTCCAGACCGAATTTTGGACCGATGATGCCGACCGTAACTTGTCATCCTTGTCGAGCGCAGCCAGTCTATCGTATGGTATGAACATACATGTACAATGTATATAACTTAGATAATATGAGGTGAATAAACCATCCTCTACATGATCTTACCCAATATCCCGCTACTCCCCAAGGTTATAGGCCGGTATGACTTAAAAGAATGGCATTTGTCTTTCCTAGGGTCGGGGAGCAGTACCTTCCCAATTGGGTCCTGTTTAAAAGAATATTAATCAAAGTACACTGCGCGCGATAAACACATCGTGTCTATACAAAAACGTAATCTGTTATCTTTCGGAAAACGGATCGTTCCGCGCTTTCTACCGCAGACAAACTGATCAGATATTATATTCGAGACATTCCATATGACTGAACAATTCACAGAAAACAGCTACTGTGGTGAAGGTTATCACCAGTCGTGGCGCCGCTGTATTTTCTGACTGTCTCATGCAAGAGCCGATAAGTAGAACAGGAATATTTAATTTAAGTCTTTTAAAGCACAGACTGAGAACCGGTATATGCCAGTGATATTTAATAAAACTAAATACAAACATGTTTTCTTGAATCTTGGATGACTGTCGTGGCATTATCATTTCTTATTACTAGTACCTTAATTGATAACCACTCGATTTCCTATTTAGTTTAAGAACAAGAGACCCGCCCACCCTCATAGATTCAGCAATTCTTAAGATAATACCTTATTTCGACCGATTGCTCCGTATTTCTACACATTCCTGAATGTCCGCCCTGCATGAAAAAGTTTTTTTTGACCCGGTTTATGAATTAGAACCAACTAACTAGAGCACGGTTGGGGTTTTGGCTTATCACACATATAATCACCCTTATTGTGATGATGACGTAGTTCGTTTATGAGGGTAAGAGTATTCGCCATCAGCTTGTATCCAACACACTTAGTTATTTCCCTTTGACCAGTAACGACATAGCAGTTATAAGACTATTCCAAAAGAATCGAATTCAATTGGCTCAAGTTCTCGTCATGGTAACATTGTTAACTTTGCATGTACCGAACACACTCTCTGAAGACACCGTTACAGTATGTCATTCAGGAAGAATCAAGAACATGGACAACGGTTAACTACTGAATGTTGGATATGACTATTGTATTTATCTTGAGAATATTACACACACCCTCCATATACATGTACGATCTCCAATGACGCAATTCGGACGACGGCTAACTATTGCACGCTTTTATTCAGCCATCTTGAGGATACCACGTACCCGGCAGCATCAGCGCACATTTACATTTTATAACTACAAAATCCATATGCAGCCATACCATGAGGTTTTACGTCGATCGGGGATTTAGTCTCGGTTAATGATAGGGCAAATATGTTGGCACATCACAAGATTTCCAATACACGTTGATTGCTGATCCGATCTCATGAATATTAATGAATATGGAAAATATTCACTGAATCATTCAATTCGCCAGAAATGTTTTTATCCCGTTTGAATTTGTTTCTCGATGCAACCGCCATTTTGCGACAAAAAGCACGATTGTTTCCTTCAAATGAGAAGCGGACAAGATGTTTCAAGGATGACTGCAAGATATCATGAAATTCCTTCCATAAAATCTTGCTCACTGACCAGTATGTTTTATGAATTTTTCAGTCGTTTACTAGATATAGTGAGGGAGTGAATATGACTGAAGGTCGCTTTCAACAATATTTCAGTCATATAACGACGTTTGGGTCCTAGGGTATCTCAGCCACGCTTTGATTGTGACTGTTCATTTGTACATAATAGAGATGCAAACAGTTGATGTTCAAACGGCCTCCAGCCCCGGGTTAAGGGGAATTACAAGTTACGAAAGGTAGCACCAGAGATTTTGCGCGCTACGATTGTATGTTTTCGTCACTGTACGATATTTATCATGAAATTTGAGAAACTTTGAATGTCATATGTCATAAGTCATAAGTCAGTTTATTCCTCAGGCCCGTGTCGGGCATAAGAGGTTACATAATGAATTGCAAATATTACATGGCGTATGAAGGTGAATAAATGATGATAGATGGAATACAGTAGATGTAGTAATTATAATTCACCTAGTATAATCCGTGGCGTGTCCGACTCCTCCTACTCCGTTTTACTCACTACACAGCGGGTCGCATAGGTGTGGCGCGGGATAGGGTAGGGCGAGAGACCTGGGGTTTTCACTACCTGAGATTCCATGGGCCAGGTTTGCGCCCTACAGTAGGATGGGTCGACTGTGCATGCGCGATGAGTAGTGCGAGATGAGTAGTATAGAAAGGGCACGCAATCTCCCTAGTCCTCATAATGAGTGGGTAGGATTTAACGTCGTTTTTAGCAATTTCTCAGTCATGTCACAATGTGCCAGGACACATTCTTATCATCCTGGAAACAGATCAGCCCCGCCAGAGCAGCACCCGGTCAGAAAGGATATATCATGATTACATACATATGTTGTGTATGACGGTAATGAAACCAATTTTTTTTTCTATCTAAAACCATATTTTTCTTGGAGTTTAAATACTAAAATACAAGCCCCGAACAATATAGAGATCTTCAGTTGCATAGAAATGGATTCATGATTGATTAAAATGGACTCCCTAGCCTATTGTGTTATTTTTTTTAGAGTATTAGGCAATTATACGATTTTTCTGTAATAAAAACAATATGACACCTCAAACCAAATTAAATTTTCACACAACATATTAGGAAGTTTGTTTTTTTGAACGAGCCAAGAATGGTTTTGGTTTGAGCCGTTATATTATTGCCACAATTGAGGCGCATCCCAATAAATACCTCAAATATAATAAAATAGCACAGAAAGTACAATTTTTATTCAATTGAAGATCGCAATATTTTCTAGGGCACTATAATTATTTAATGGACGACGGCTTAATATTGAACGCCGGACGAGACGCTTGTATTCTGTATTTTACACGTTTCACTAAGTCTGCCTTTAATGATATCAGTAATATTATACCTGAGATGTGTGTACATGGTGCGTGGAAGCTATGATAATGTAGTTACAGATGGGGAGCATGATCATGAGGGTGAACATTACTAACATTAATTATGGTCTAATAAAAAAAGATCTGATTGGGACTGAGCTACCTTATAAAGTAAGAATAGATCATAAAAAATATATATAACAACAAGTGTGAGGAGTCCCTGTTTAGCAACATGGTTACTTGGGTGTCACCTGGGGAGATATAAACAATGACTTAGAGAGAGAGAACGAGTGATTGTAGTTACAGTCAGAACTGTATAAACAAACAGTAGTTCGTGTGGCGCACATGTGACTTTAATCTCGAAGTCAATTTTGGTAAGTAACACATCGTCTCCCCTTGGCGTATCCATTCACAAAATTCTGCAACTTTTATCGAGTGTATATAAGATTTAAGCTCACATATATACATATAAGTCAGAGTTAAAATCAGAAATAAGAGTATATATCGTTAGTACCCAACGCTTGTTGTCTAATCATTATCAAGTTATGTTATGCATTATGATTTTACGTTGTGTGCGTTTTTGTGTGTTTTACAAGTTTGGCTTTTTCACGGTAATTCTGATGACATATCAAGCATGTGTATGATTTCTTCCCGGTATGTGATCTCATATGCCTAACTAATATGCCTGTCGTTGGGCTGAGCTAAAATCACAGACTGAACATGTGTATGGCTTCTCGCCAGTGTGAATTCTAAAATGTACGACAAAATCAGTTTTTTGGGATGCGATATAATCACAAATTGAACATTTATATGGCTTCACTCCGGAGTGTGTTCGCGTATGTCTATTAAGACCAGAAATTCCGGTTGAACTATAATCACAGATTGGACATTTATATGGCTTCTCTCCTGTACGTTGCCTCATATGATCGACCAGACCAGACTTTCGGACAAAACTGTGATCGCATATTGAACACTCGTACGGCATCTCCGCAGTATGTGTTTCGTTATGTGTAACAAAGCGATCTTGATTAGCAGTACTATAACTGCGTGTTGCGCATTTATATGGCTTCTCTACAGCGTGTGCTGACAAACAGGAAGAGAATTGTCAATTTCTCGTGTTGTGGAACGTTTCTGTATCCTGGCATTCACCATTAGCTATTATCGCCGCATTCCACTTTGAGTTTATTTCCCATCGGTAAAAGGTGACAGGAACAGGAGAGTTATTCACACCAACATGCGCTGTCAGCAAAGGCTTCTTATCGGAACAGACACCAAGACCATCCAGCTGAAACAATATAGATATCTGCATCACAAAAACATATGAATAAAGACTTGATATGGGTAATTCTGGTCAACTCCCAATTTATCTCAACTCGCCTTAAAATCCCAAGGTCACAAGGTCAGAGGTAAACCTACTAATTTTTTTCTCTTGTTACAGCACATCGAGGCCCCACATTATTTATTTTTTAAATTTGCCTATCTCAGTTTATTTTACATACAAAAGCCCCCACCCCCCTCCCCACTTTTTGAGACCGCAATGTTATCCTATTTTAGATAGCACCAGACCAACATTTAACATGGCCGGTATAGGAGTTTAGCCATGTCATAAGTACTAAAACATGGTTCCCATCCTCCGCTAAGAACCCCCCCCCCCCACACACACACACCCGCACACACTTGACTTGCACCCGCCCATTCCATATGTTGAATTCCAGGTTTAACGGAAATCGTGGTTTAGAATCTGGTGGCAGCATTTTATACTTGCTTCAATACATAGAAAAGCATTGGGATGAGATCTCATAACCGTAATTATGAAGATAACAGTGATTATATTTACTTTTTAATAACTGCACTGATTCAAATCATTGCTGGTTAAATTTGAGTCAACACCATTTAGGCCTCCTATCTTACGTCACTTACCATGATGGTAATGTCCGTTTTACACACAGACACGCAAAACAAGAGTTTTGGGGAGTGTGGGCGGTGGTATTAGGGTGAAGTGTCGAGATATGGGGTCTCTATATATAACCCCATGCTTTATATAAATCCACAACTTTATATAAAGCATGGGGTTATATATAGAGACCCCATATCTCGACACTTCACCCTAATACGACCGCCCACACTCCCCAAAACTCTTGTTTTGCGGGCCTGTGGTTTTACATATGTTTGAGTGATTTCTATAATGTACGACTGCTGGCTCCAACTTGATTCTGTTGAAATGTTTTCCACGTTCTGTCTGTATCATATCCTCTAGACGAGTTGACAACACTTGATTTTCGACCTTTTCTTGCTTCACAAAGGTAGGCCTACAAAGTTCAGCAGGATTTCTTGCTTTACATGCATATCTGTGGGAAGATACTGCACAGTACGATCTTCCTGCTTTATCGAGGTTTGATCTATCCGACAATCCGTGTTGGGATATTCTGGCTGAGCATGATGATTTGTACGTAATGATGGTTCCTGACTTATCAAACAATCTATGTTGAGATATTCGGGCTGATCTGTGTGTAATATGTTGGTGCAGTTTCTTCAACCTGCGGTTCATATATCACAGCTGGTGATGTAAATACTCTCCAATCACCAACAAAATCTGCTCGTTCGGTGTTTCTGTTGGTAACCATTTCTATCGACGATTGCGCCATCTCACAATGTGGTGAATTTGGACATTACATGTAAACACAGAGGTTCGATGGAATTTGGCGTTTCGTCGATCAAAGGAGCTGTAACATGAAAAGAGAAAGCCGACATGATACTTTGTGTCGACCGGGTTTTGGTGCAATGAGACGTGATCCACTATAGTTCGCCCAAATATTTCTTGGCAGTTGATTTCGTTTCTGCCTATATGCAACAAAGATATGAATCGAATTACCATACAGTACTAATTGAAGAAAGGCTCATTACGCTGATCTCAATAAATACATTGGCAACTTCCTAACAGAGTGTAACAGATAGATAGATAGATAGATAGATAGATAGATAAACTTTATTTACTGAGGGTAAAACATGGTTAGCATGGCTAATCTTCCCCATGGCCCTCTGGGGTTAATAACTATATACATTGTTAAGAATCCATCTATACTTTAGAATATAAAATATAGTTGAAATGTACATATAGGTAACAGATAAAACTATAAATATACATAAAAACCATCCGTAAAACAAACATTTCAATGATACTGCATATACGTATGGCCATTGACTATAGCTAGGCCTACATATTGTTTAAGAAATGGTCAAATGCGGCTTTCTTAAAAGAACCTAGAGAATTACACACTCTCACATGTTCTGGGAGACTATTCCATGTAATGGCGTCACTATGCGAAAAAGACTCAACCTGTGTCTTGGTACATACAATAGTCGATTTGCAGAACTCCTTGTCCTTCGCGTGTGAACTTGGTCTACATATTTAAACAGTTCAGTTAAGTATTGAGGGGTCAGATTGTTCAGTGTCTTATATACCATAACTGCTGTTCGATATTTAACCATAGTGGGTGCAGTCAGACATTTAGAATCATGAAAATGTGTTTGCGTACTCTCCCTAAAGGAGAGATCGTATATTTGTCGAATCGCACGCTTTTGGAGTTTGTGTATATGAGACAAATCACAACCGTTCCCCCAAACTGTACTGCAGTAATTAATATATGGCAGTACAAAATTATTATAAAAAGTGATACGTACTGTACGGGGAAGATAACTTTTTATCCGTCGCAATAGAGCGACATTTCTACTGACTTTACCGTGTACATAACTAACATGTTCTTTCCAGGTTAAATTCTTATCAGGGACATGTAAGGGTATTTCTAGAACTACATTTCATTGCAGCCCATAAATGTGACTACAGTGTATATCATGTGTTCATATATATCACGCTAATTTGGGCACAATCTCTATTCGGCGCAGTAAACTTTTTTTAGACAAAAAATGCGCCCAAATTAGTGAAAATATTGAAAGTTCCCGAATTCTGGCAAAATGGGTAGGCTTTCGACCAAATATGATACTTAATTGATGAGAAATCTTTTTTTTTATTTTTATTTTTTTATTTTTTGTTTTTTTTTTTCGTTTGCTCACTAATTTGGGTGCATCTTCATTTTTGGGGCGGCACGTTTAACATTGTATCGAGGGGATAATCTAATCCAAAGCCCTGTAGTCACATTTATGGGGTTACATTCAACGTATTATGACTCCAGCGAATAAATACTGTTCATATAACACGATATATTTGTTCTCATCGTGAAATTATTATTTTGGCATGGGCTACGCCTATATGACAGTGGACACCAAACTGCATAATTTTTCAAAAGTTTTCGGTTATCATTGAGGTGCTGGGCCAGAAACAAGTCAGGTAATCACACCAACAACATTTTTCCACCAGAAACTCTTGATTATCATGAAACACACACATCTACAACATACATATTCATGGTGGGGTATTATGCCAAAGTAAATATCAGTTTGATTTGCCAATAACATACTTGATCGCCATACCAAGCATACAGTATAAGGTAGGTGTGTGAAGTTTGAATTCAGTATCGTACTAGCCACAAGTCAACTGTTCCTATCAATAATGCCTTCGGTTGATAGTCACACATGTCGTTCATTGATCTCCGTGTGCTATAACCTGTACCGTATAAAAGCTCATTTTGATGCTCCTCACCTGTTATTTCGGGAAGCTAATTCCTTCTTTTCCACGCTTGTCGCTTTTATTAAAGTTTCCGGCGCTGGTGATTAGCTGTACACGAGCCGTTTTCACATCGACTCTAACAGTAGTATATAGCCGTGATTAACCCTCTAGTTGACCTTTGACCTCGCAAATTTGCATATCACGTGACAGAGGTCAAAGACCAATGAGTGCACTTGAGTTGACCTGTATCCTTTCATCTCGTCTTTGACCTTGGATCATGTTTAGACATGTTAGGGCTGGGTTTTTTCCATCACGGGGAGTGCGCATGTGTATGACGTCACTTCCGGTCTGCGTGAATCAGGCGTGACCTATGCATGTACTGACTTGTATTTGGGGAATCACGGGGAGATCAGGTGATAGTTCAAGGTCATATTGAATGATAGGAATGCGTGTACTGACCTGTTCATCCGTGGTTTACATCCGGGGACTTATATCCGGGTCCTTTAGCTGTGTGTTCCATACGGGTTCACACGGGAACCGCCGGGTAGTTTAGAATTGCCCTATATCCGGGTCCTCTAGCAATACCATTTATGGAATGCCTGTACTGACTTGTATTTGGGGTTTTTCCATCACGGGGAGATCAGGTGATAGTTCAAGGTCATATTGAATGATAGGAATGCGTGTACTGACCTGTTTATCCGGCGTTTGTTCCATACGGGTACATCCGGGTTTACACGGGAACAGCCGGGTAGTTACGGAGGTGACCGAAGAGACACGGAGGTGACCGAAGATGTCACGGAGGTGCCCGAAGAGACACGGAGGTCACCGAAGATGTCACGGAGGTCACTGAAGAGACACGGAGGTGACCGAAGAATTTTTATCGAGGTCTACCTATCAAGTCAATCGGGTGGGTGCATGTAAAATGAGGATTTGTCTCGAAAATATAAAAAGCGGAACACGGACTTTACCCCTACAATAAGGGAAAACTCCTATCAGCCCTATCCCAAAGGGCGAATATCGGTCCACGGGCTGATCGGGGCCTGGGTGCAGGGTGGGTGTATGTAAATTTAGGGTTTGTCCCGAAAATATAAAAAGCGGAACACGGACTTTACCCCTACAATAAGGGAAAACTCCTATCAGCCCTATCCCAAAGGACTAATATCGGTCCCTGGCTTATCGGGGCCTGCTGAGAGAGGTAGGGTGGGGGAGTGGGTGTATGTAAATTCAGGATTTGTCCGGAAAATATAAAAAGCGGAACACGGACTTTACCCCTACAATAGGGGAAAACTCCTATCAACCTTGTCCAAAAGGGCTAATATCGGTCCCTGGTCTATCGGGGCCTGCTGAGAAAGGTAGGGTGGGGGAGTGGGTGCATGTTAATTGAGGATTTATCCCGAAAATATAAAAAGCGGACGCGGAATTTATCCCTAAAATAGAGGAAAACTCCTATCAACCACGTCTAGTGGGGCTTATCGGAGCCTGCCGACAGAGGAAGGATGGGGAGTGGGTGCATGTAAATTGAGGATTTGTCCTGAAAATATAAAAAGCGGAAGACGGACTTTACCCCTGCAATAGGGGAAAACTCCTATCAACCTTGTCCAAAAGGGCTAATATCGGTCCCTGGCTTTTCGGGGCCTGCTGAGAGAGGTATGGTGGGGGAGTGGGTGTATGTAAATTTAGGATTTGTCCTGAAAATATCAAAAGCGGAACACGGACTTTACCCCTACAATAGGGGAAAACTCCTATCAACCTTGTCCCAAAGGGCTAATATCGGTCCCTGGCTTATCGGGGCCTGCTGAGAGTGGTAGGGTGGGGGATTAGGAGTAGTATAGAAAGCAACAGTTTTGGGGCTCCGAGCTCCGAGCTCCCGCCTGCCTCATCCCCGAGCTCCGAGCTCCCGACTACTCCATCCCCGAGCTCCGAGCTTCCGTCGTTACGCCTTAACGCCCGTCGTTACGCCTTAACGCCCTAGCATAACGCCTTGACGCCATGATATACACAGATGAAAGAAAAACAACAACATCAAGGATGAGAGATGAGAGAACAACAACAACAACATGTTTTTTTTTCATATGGTTTATTCTCCCCTCCAGTACATCATACCCACGCTTGGGGAGCCACCTTGGGTATGTTTACAATTCAAGAAGACTCTTGTCCAATCTGAGGCCGCCATTTGGCGCTGTATCGGTCATATTCGTCCTTGCCCGTTACTGCTTTAGATGTTTTCTCGACTGCTCTTGTCCAATCAGAAGTCGCCGTTTCAGAAACTTTCATCTTTCCTCGGTGTGACCTAATCGTCGTCGGGCAGGTCTGGATATTGTTCGGGCAGCATGTCCTGAAAGAGTTGTTTGCGCATCCTGATCGCATTTTCCAGGGCCTCAGTGGGTGGTAGCCCCATATCCTCTTCCAAGTGACGCTTGGTCTTCATGATGGACCTGTGCGTGGGGTCGCCTTTCATTTCAAGCGGCAGTAAGGTATACTGTTCATAGATCGCCATGGCTGTTTTCCTGATGCAGGGGCGCATTTGGGTGTACGCCTGTTGTAAGTTATCCTGTCCGGCATCCTCGATCGCTGCAACATGAGTATTGATAGATGCTGTCACAATACGATCCCAGAAGGAAGGTTCTGCCTCACTTTCCTGGTATGTAGGCTGACTATCTGAGGTCAAGCTCTCCGTATCAGTATATAGACTCTCAGCAATCTCACTTTCCTGGGATATAGGCTGACTATCTGAGGTCAAGCTCTCCTTATCAGTAGATAGACTCTCATCAATTTCTGTATCGGCTTCTTGTGCCTCGGAGTCTTCAATTCCATGTATATTTTTCTCGTGTCGCATCATATCGTAACGTCTGGTGAACGTGCGTTGGCACTCAGAGCAAGTATAAACCATATTGACGGCTGAACGTCGACTGTGCGTGTTTTGGCAATACACTTGCTTTTATAGACAGTAACGGCCGTCAACGCTTAGCTTAACGCTCAACGCCCTGGTGAACTAGCTCAGAAGCCGTGATTATCATGGAATTGCCTCCAATACATCGAAATGCAATGACGCCCGTCAACGCCCGTCGTTACGCCTTAACGCCCGTCTCAACGCCCGTCAACACCCGTCGTTACGCCTTAACGCCCGTCTCAATGCCTTAACGTCCTATCTTTACGCTTTAACGCCCGTCTCGGCGCCTTAACGAGCGATAAAGGGGCTTTGGAGGTCGAATAACCTTTGAACTCTGAGTGCACTTTCGGTCACGTGATCGGAAGTGACCTTTGACCACGTGACCGAAAGTGATCTTTGACCCTGCGCTGCTGGGAAGTGAATTCATCGTACGCAGGCGCACACACACATACCTGGTGCACCCACACCCTGGTGTACCCTATAGCCCGTACGGGCTATAGGGTACAGGGTGCACCAGGTATGTGTGTGTGTGTGCGCCTGCGTACGATGACGTCAGTGAGATTGCTGAGAGTCTATATACTGATACGGAGAGCTTGACCTCAGATAGTCAGCCTACATACCAGGAAAGTGAGGCAGAACCTTCCTTCTGGGATCGTATTGTGACAGCAGCTATCAATACTCATGCTGCAGCGATCGAGGACGCCGGACAGGATAACTTACAACAGGCGTACACCCAAATGCGCCCCTGCATCAGGAAAACAGCCATGGCGATCTATGAACAGTATACCTTACTACCGCTTGAAATGAAAGGCGACCCCACGCACAGGTCCATCATGAAGACCAAGCGTCACTTGGAAGAGGATATGGGGCTACCACCCACTGAGGCCCTGGAAAATGCGACCAGGATGCGCAAAACAACTCTTTCAGGACATGCTGCCCGAACAATATCCAGACCTGCCCGACGACGATTATGTCACACCGAGCAAAGATGAAAGTTTCTGAAACGGCGACTTCTGATTGGACAAGAGCAGTCGAGAAAACATCTAAAGCAGTAACGGACAAGGACGAATATGACTGATACAGCTCCAAATGGTGGCCACTGATTGGACAAGAGTCTTCTTGAATTGTAAACATACCCAAGGTGGCTCCCCCAGCGTGGGTATGATGTACTGGAGGGGAGAATTAACCATATGGAAAAAAAACATGTTGTTGTTGTTGTTCTCTCATCTCTCATCCTTGATGTTGTTGTTTTTCTTTCATCTGTGTATATCATGGCGTCAAGGCGTTATGCTATGGCGTTAAGGCGCAACGACGGGCGTTAAGGCGTAACGACGGAAGCTCGGAGCTTGGGGATGGAGTAGTCGGGAGCTCCGAGCTCGGGGATGAGGCAGGCGGGAGCTCGGAGCTCGGAGCCCCAAAACTGTTGCTTTCTATACTACTCCTAATCCCCCACCCTACCACTCTCAGCAGGCCCCGATAAGCCAGGCACCGATATTAGCCCTTTGGGACAAGGTTGATAGGAGTTTTCACCTATTGTAGGGTAAAGTCCGTGTTCCGCTTTTGATATTTTCGGGACAAATCCTAAATTTACATACACCCACTCCCCCACCCTACCTCTCTCAGCAGGCCCCGATAAGCCAGGGACCGATATTAGCCCTTTTGGACAAGGTTGATAGGAGTTTTCCCCTATTGTAGGGGTAAAGTCCGTCTTCCGCTTTTTATATTTTCAGGACAAATCCTCAATTTACATGCACCCACTCCCCATCCTTCCTCTGTCGGCAGGCTCCGATAAGCCCCACTAGACGTGGTTGATAGGAGTTTTCCCTTATTGTAGGGGTAAAGTCCGTGTTCCGCTTCTTATATTTTCGGGACAAATCCTAAATTTACATGCACCCACTCCCCACCCTACCTCAATCTCGAAACCAGAGCTATCCGGTCCTGTCCTCCCTACTATGCTCTGGGAGGGCGCTCGGCAGTACGATCGGTCATTGGATAGAACACAAAACCCTAGAATTTAGAACATAACGAGAGTGTATCTGTGGGGATCAAGCCGACGTCCCGACGTCATGAATGTTACGAGCGCGTCTGAAAGATGACGTAGCCTACTAGAATTCTTTATGCATTCTTGCGAAACATTTTTTTATTCTGACGTCATGACGTTATGACACTGGCCATGAAAATGACTCAGGACTGACGTTCTATAAAGAATAGGATATGTTCCAATGGAACCGGAAGGGGCCACGTGAAAGAATTTTTCAATGTATTATGGGACCAATTTTCAGCGACCGTCGTCCCAGGGGTTCGTCGGAGCGGCCAATTTTCCAGCGGAGAGCGACCCCTGGTGGCGAGGTTGACCCTACCTCTCTGAGCAGGTCCCGATAAGCCAGGGGACCGATATTAGCCCTTTGGGATAGGGCTGATAGGAGTTTTCCCTTATTGTAGGGGTAAAGTCCGTGTTCCGCTTTTTATATTTTCGGGACAAATCCTAAATTTACATACACCCACCCTGCACCCAGGCCCCGATCAGCCCGGGGACCGATATTCGCCCTTTGGGATAGGGCTGATAGGAGTTTTCCCTTATTGTAGGGGTAAAGTCCGTGTTCCGCTTTTTATATTTTCGTGACAAATCCTCATTTTACATGCACCCACCCGATTGACTTGATAGGTAGACCCCGATAAAAATTCCTCGGTCACCTCCGTGTCTCTTCGGTGACCTCCGTGACATCTTCGGTGACCTCCGTGTCTCTTCGGGCACCTCCGTGACATCTTCGGTCACCTCCGTGTCTCTTCGGTCACCTCCGTAACTACCCGGCTGTTCCCGTGTAAACCTGGATGTACCCGTATGGAACACACAGCTAAAGGACCCGCATATAAGTCCCCGGATGTAAACCCCGGATGAACAGGTCAGTACACGCATTCCTATCATTCAATATGACCTTGAACTATCACCTGATCTCCCCGTGATGGAAAAGCCCCAAATACAAGTCAGTACAGGCATCCCATAAATGGTATTGCTAGAGGACCCGGATAATTAGGGCAATTCTAAACTACCCGGCTGTTCCCGTGTGAACCCGTATGGAACACACAGCTAAAGGACCCGGATATAAGTCCCCGGATGTAAACCACGGATGAACAGGTGAGTACACGCATTCCTATCATTCAATATGACCTTGAACTATCACCTGATCTCCCCGTGATTCCCCAAATACAAGTCAGTACATGCAGTCACGCCCGATTCACGCAGACCGGAAGTGACGTCATACACATGCGCACTCCCCGTGATGGAAAAACCCAGCCCTAACATGTCTAAACATGATCCAAGGTCAAAGACGAGATGAAAGGATACGGGTAAACTCAAGTGCACTCATTGACCTTTGACCTCTGTCACGTGATATGCAAATTTCCGAGGTCAAAGGTCAACTAGAGGGTTAGTGACGGCTATATACTACTTCTAACCTTCCCCATGCTACGGTAGACGCCATATTGCGTGTATTTGGGCCACTACGCATGCGCAGTTACACAATATGGCGTCTACCGTAATATGGGGAAGGTCAGAGTCGATGTGAAAACGGCTCGTGTACAGCTAATCACTAGCGCCGGAAACTTTAATAAAATCGGCGACAGGCGTCGAAAAGAAGGAATTAGCCTGCCGAAAATAAGAGGTACAGGAGCACCAAAATGAACTTTTACACGGTACAGGTTATAGCACACGGAGATCAATGAGCGACATGTGTGACTATCAACCGAAGGCATTATTGATAGGAACAGTTGTGGCTAAGTATCGTACTGGAGTTGTTTGCTTTTTCTTTTGACAAATGACAATGGAGGATAAGACCGCCATTGAAGATTTGCTTGTCTGCTAACCTTTTTCAAAGGGTTTACATATGGAAACATTTTTATTATTTTTTTACCTTTATAATTATCTTCGGTGGACAAAGCTTCCTTGATAGAAACAAAATATTACTGATCGAACAAGTGGTGACTGAACTGTGGTGACTACGCTGCGCGCGATAAACACATCGTCTCTTTACGTCACATGCGTCTCTTTCTATCGGATCACGGATCCTCGTCCGTCATATATGACAACTCAATTCCTGATCACATTCCTTGCTACATGTGGTTTCCGGTACTGTTTTCTGGATTGCAGGATAGATCGGAACACAGCCTAGATGGATTAATAATTTTCTCCCGATTAGGGATTGAGGTCAATACGGGAAAAACTAACATTTTACTAATCAACAAATCATGTCTATAAACTTTATAAAATATAAAATTTTATTACACAAATGAGAAATCAGTGAATACACAATCTTATACATACATATGAGTTATTATCTCAGCTTCTGGAAGTTTTGCAAATTCGAAAACGGATCTTTATCTAGAAGGATTATTACACTATGCCAACAAAATGACCCTCTATCTATCGATGTAATTAGAGCACAATATATATTCAGCCATACGATAAAACCATATTCTGCTGTATGGAATAGACTTTCGTGGCCTAGTCAACAAAACCAACAACTCGTGCGTACACGCCGTAGCTTCCCAATAATGTACCCACTCACAAAGAGAGATTTTTGAGGATTTCCTAATGATTAGTTCCCAGTGGCCTAGACCTCAACGTTTCCTGACGTTTACCTCCTTTTACCTCAATTTTGGTTCCTTGAATATCTCTTCCATTAATTTACTCACTCAAGACATTACATTTTTTAATGATTTCCAGATTTTTGGGCAGTTATGCTTTGCGTCATTTTTCCTCTTATATCGACTCCGTAAAATCCGATTTTTTCCCCGATATTTAGGCTCAGTAACCTAGATTTATCACTCAAAAATTTTTTTTCGCGACATCTGCATGGCCTCTTGGCATAAAATCAGCCATTGTATTTAGGAATTAAACAGTAAAAATCGGGAGAATAATGTGCATTCCCAGGGCTTCACCAGCTCTAGCTGATGCCCAAAAAGTACATCTGGAATTCTGTGAAATACAATTTAGTTAAATGAATTAAAACGACAGTCATGTAAAGAATGTTAGGACGGTCCACTGGAGAAATATGAGAATCAACTTCCGGACTTTACGTGCTGACAATCGGATGAAGAGTCACCCTCCTCAAGAAAAATACACCAGTCCATTCTTGAGAGTAACAGGACATAAAATATATCCCTCAGCGAATCTCAGCAATAGCGCACATTCCTCAAGAATTTAAAATATGCCTTATACATGAGAAACAAAAAACTAACCAGAGAAACAGCTATGCGTCCAGTATAATAAACGACGAGGTAGAAGATGGACATACTTTTCTCCTGATAATGCATCTAAAATGTTCTGGATCTCACTGGGGCATAATAATACCCCAGCCGTCAGTCAAATATTCATTTGCATACACTTCGCCATCCATAAGATGGCTTGCGAATCGTGTGTCTCCATTATCGCGGAGCGATATCCAGTACTTTACCGGATTATGTTCGGCCTTCATCCGGCGGAGAACAGACCCGAGAAATCTGATAAATTACAGGTTTTCATACCACTTCTGAAACAGATATTGCCTGGGCTTACAAAATATATAGGTATGTATAACTTTCGTATCATCCAAGAGGTGTGGTGGATCTGAAATTTTGAACAAGTAGTTCATCACATGATTCGAAAATGGCGAGTTACGTTGGGGTTACGTCGGTAGACTTTAGCTGATTGGCTGACGAAGTCACGGGGTATTGATTTATGGAAATTCCCTCCTGCAGTTGCCGAAAGTAGGCTGAAAATGGATACACACGATCCCAGGGTCAGTCTTACCGCGTATAGATGACCGAGATGGTTACAGGTTGTCAAATATTCAGACAGGATTCCCGCCCACGCCACACATGACCGGAAGTGACATATGTATTAAAAGCGATGTTTGTCGAACATTCCAATTACTTTTCAATTCTGCATTGTACCTCAGTTGATCTAGCGCTAAGAATAATGATATAGAGATTATTTTCCCCATTTATATCTGAAAGAACTGTTTAGTCGTATTCGAACTGAATCCTGTGGGCGTGGGTTTTCCCATATAGGCCTACGTCATGGCCACGTCGTAAAGTTAATTTCCGCTATTGGGGGCCGGCGTAAGATTGAGTGAGCTTGTGAAACGGAGCACACGCTGTGGGTAGGATGACCGGGAATGTGCTTAACA